>CALYDF020001431.1:0-50036 GCA_944474145.2 Dicrocoelium dendriticum
TGGCCTACTGATGAAACGGTTGCAACCTAATCTCCAATATAGACGAGCTTATGAACACATGAAATCTCCTGATCGTATGTTTGTGCACTTGTTAACACCGAAAGTTACACAAGCGTCACTGGCTAGTAGCTGAAACGGGCAACTCAGCAATGCAGTTTGGAGTGGTAGGAAAATTGCTCCTCTTCAAATTAGTACCATCTGGTTTTGCAGCGAATAAGTTTAAAGAATATTTTACAAACGAGGGTAGGTAGATATTTTACGCAGTGGAATTAATGGTTGTCAAAAAATGGCAGGACGAAATTTCCTATAGCACTTTTTCCAATCTTCGAAAACTTACGGATTTTACAATTACTGCAGGTTATTTGACACCTGTGGTATACATTTCTACTTTTATATCTTTATTCGATAACGTTAAATCAATTACCACCGTAGCCTAAATTGGTATTTGAAATATAAATCTTGTACTTGAAAACGAAAACTTGTGGTTTACTTTGTTCAGGTTGCGGATGAACTGCTCGGGGCGAGTTCACTCACACTAAGGTTGGCTTAAGCTATGCTATTAAACCCTAATACATAACGCACTGATGATTTCCCTACGATTGATGACGGAAAGTCTGCAATAAAATTTCTAAGGACAGCGAACAATCCAACCAGCAACCTTAGTTATCTTACTTGTGAAATACATTATTACTGTGTTTATTTACTCAATGTTATCATATGTATGTTTCATAGTAAGTAACAACAATTGGTCTATTTCATGGTCTTTGAGAGCAAGGGAACTGTTAATTTAGCAATGGTCAGGATTCACCTTTTTCGTTGTTGATATTGGAGGAAACTGATACACAAAGTGATACAGAGCACTTTGGCTACAGACAAGCATCCTTGCTAAATAACCATCAAGGACTTGCTGTTTAGCTAATCAATTAAATTACAAACAGTTACTACTAATCGAATTTAACGGCGTACAGCTAGGATTCGACGCGATGACATAAATCGAACTGAAGTATCGAACAAAAAAAGGAATTTGATGAAGAAGCGGAGTGCAATAAAAGTATTGGAAACATCTATACTGGGAATAAATTTATCCTCTCGTGAGGATTGTGTTTAAATTGAAGTTGTGTGGTCAACTAATTTGACATAATCTGGATTCTCAGCCTGTGCTCCACAAACTAAGCAGCAAAAGAATTTTATTTGCGGTTGTTCTGCTCAGTTACCGATGTTCGCTTAATATTTCCTTCCGTTCACCAACGTACTTTGTTACCAAAATTAAGGCACCATTTGCTGCTAAGAATTAGAAGTTCTGCCAGCGGTATGAATACTTAATGATGAGATTTCAAGTGGCCTCTCCCATGCCAATATCATGAACCTTACTCTTTACAGGTGTACACTAATGAATTGCAGGATTTAGTTAGAGCAAGAAATGAGTCAGTGTTGATATAGTGTGAGGCTATTTTTTCTGTCTCATTTTTAAATCACCCGCCTAGTTTAAAGCATTTCCTTGGGACGCGAAAGGGGAACCAACGAGGGTCTGACGCAGACCGCCTGCTGAAGAACAATGTGTACAGGTGTATTGCAGCTACGATAACAAACAGACCAGTTCAGAGACAGATGTTACCAGACAGGTCGAGGCAAAAATCCTTTTGTTCCCTCTCTGATGCAGTCTTAACTACACCATTGGGTTGACAGCAGAAATTACGAAGTAGAGCGAATCGGACCAGTTTGTTCTTCAATTAAAAACCAAAAACTTTTAAAAGACTTACCTTATAGTTGAGGAACACGATGTGATCCAGTATGTTTGTTATAAGAACGACGCCTATAGTGCCTTCTACAGTTGAGCTGGTAGTCGTCTGGTGCAAGAACTGGACTTTGGCCATTGTTGAGCAGGTTATCCTTCCAATGAAAACTGTGTGTAGAATACCATCGTTCCTCCAATTTATGTCGGTGAGGTATCAGATTACTTCCAAACAATTAGAATGGAAACTATTGGGTTGCTTTCATTGAATTATGTTTGCACACAGATGAAGCGGCTACATATGGTTGTGCATCAAGCAGTCTTTACAATTGAAGCTGTCGAACTATTAGGATATCGAATGAATGTCCGTAATGTATAAGACAGATGTGAGTTCAACAAGGATATATAGAAGCAATTGTTCGCGGATAGAACGGCTTATGGAAAGTGTTTCAAGTAATAAACACGTATCATCAAGAAAAGCTGTTGACCTCTCCTATGTGAAGAACCAACAATTAAATTATGATATTTAATCGCCATACATTTTGCAACATTTAGCAAAGTAACCAGATAACCTGCCTTTAGAACTCGCAGTTAGTCCCATCTCTTAAGATTTATCACGTCTAATACTTCACCTCTACACCCAAAACAAGCAACTTGCTAAATTCGCAGGTAGCCATGGAAAATTTAAATGGTAAATTTCGATCATCGCTACATTACTTGCAACGTACTTCATGAGCTTTCTAGTGTTACAGATTATGAGATATAGTGCATGGAGATAATTAGGTACATCTCGAATATAATTGACAAAGCTGCTAACACTATGCGCGAACCTTGAAACGCGGATGTCTAGAATTCACCGACAAACAGCTACTAGATAGGTACTATGTTTCCCCGTCCTCTGTACGCAGGGTGCGCACCATCAAGTTAAAATCAAAAATCAAGAGATGGCCTGCATCTGTAAGGATGGTCCATATCAGCAATGCACTTTGCAACGCGGTTTCGCTCACTGATCTTAAGGAGTGCTCTCGAACAAAGGCAGACTTTGAGATTTCCCTCAATTACCGTACAGAAGCTATAGTAAGAAGCGGTTAATTTTTGGTGAAAAGGGTATTTTGCCTCTCTTTTATTAGCTGTTTGTTGAACAGATATAATGGTTTTAGTGTTTGGTTGGGAGGAATGTGTTGGCAAAATTGTTAGTGTTCACATCAACCGTCTAGTGCTGCGATTATGCGGTGAGCCAAATAAATGTCAGATATATATCCAAAAATTAGTCGCATTGCTGTCTTAGTCAAGTGCAGATAGGTGCTTCGTTCATAAATATTCATACGTTAGGTGGGAGACAGAACAATAAGACTATCAAAAATATACTTGTTGTGGCACACATTAGTAAAGCATACGTTCAGAAGCTGTACAGATGTGCACTGTTATCGCACTTGCGGTAGCTAACTTCACACCTTCCTCTACGAGTAGGTCGCAGTCATATAGTAGTTTGATCGCCTGTATTAAGTGATGTTGTTAAACCTACGTGTTAAACATTTGAGCCAGATCATTTTGATCGTTGTAGCATTGTCAGGTCTAAATTACAAAAGGTTTGACGCATTTTCAACTTCGGAGCAAAACCCTGATGAACTGATCCTACCCGGGTCCAGTGTTTGCACGGCACCATCGGTAGAGTCGGTAGTCATGGCACACGTGGTCCCTGGAATGTTAGTTGAAAATATTGCCTGATAATTCATAAATTAATTGAGAACCCTGCATCAGCTATTACTGAAGGGTCTAGTATGAAATGCATCCAAAATTTAAATCGCGAATAACCGACGGAATTTAAAATAATTACGGCGTCGCGTACTATATATATATTTAGAACGAAATCTGGACACATTCAGTATGCATGTTACGCAGTTTTCCCCGGCGGTCCATGAATGAAAATGCGTTGCACGCACAGTGGCATGTTTGGGATACCAATGGTTTTTAATACTGTTGATGTTGCAGCACGAATAAGGTGCTTCTCAAAATCAACAGAGAATATACGATTGAGGACGTTGGAGGTTGGAATGAGGGTGGCTTATTATTTCTTAAAATGGACACCTCGTAGCCTATTGCCATATTGCTGCCTTGTAGTCAGGTTTTTGAACCGAAGGCTTTGGTTAAGTACCCTACTCGTTCACCTGTCTAGGCTTGAACAACCAGACGGATTCCTGCCTAGGCAATACAATGAATTTCTCTTCAAACAGTTCTTTTATTTCTCTGGCCGTTGCAGAGGATAATAAACTGCGCCCTGTCTGCTCCATCGAGCAGGAGGAATAGGGGTTTGGATGCTGCTGCACAAGCCTTCTCAGCCTCTTAATCCCCCTTAAGGATTTTCACCCTGATCGTCAGTTCCAACTTTACTTTTATCACCCGGTTTTTAACTACCTGATTCTTGGCCGACTTCCGACATGTGTTGCTTAGCCTTTATCTTCAAGTTTCTACTCATTTTCAAACGCGGAGCGTCATTCCTGTCCTGCCAACTAGCCCATGTCTAACCAAGCAATCCACTCCAGTTCATCGGCATCCAAGTGCAAACTAGTGAATATACGATACCAGCTTATCCATGAATATCGATATGGGGACCAGAAATTGCAAATTGCGCCACAGGACAGCTATCTCAAATTACTTTTGCGGGATGACTTAAGTTATTTATAAGAGGCCACTGGGCTATTGACAGGATCTAGTTTGTACCTTGGATTCTCGTAGTGGGCTTTAGTTAACTTTAAACCATCTACCTTTTTGCAAATGCTATTCCTCCGTCAGACTTTTTGCAGAACAGGAAAACAATGCCTGGCATTCTATTCACAAACATGATGTTGCGTTTAAAGCGTAACAATGTAGAACGGCCAAACCCATTAGAGAGTTGTTTTCACCCTTACCAACGCAGACTGCAAGTCTTGGGATCTTACAGCATGGAATATTAGAGTCAGCAGTGAAATTTCAGTATCCATTCCAAATACGGTCCTCGAGATCAAAATGACTGAGGTTTACCTCAAAGTGCACCGAGGTCTCAATAGAGGTTGCGAGTCGCAACCCAACCACACAGTGTGTTCGCTAAATTCGAATTTTAAACTTCATTATATTAACCTAATATTTAAGAAACCAAATCACACCTGTCTCAAAGTTTGGCATCTCAGTCACCATAACGACCTGAGAGGAAACCAGCTTCAAATGGCCAGTACTACAATCGATTTGATTGCCAAAAATGTTTTCCCGCTTCGTGTGTCCCGAACACGGAAAGCCCTTCGAGTTACATTTATACTTTTATAAAACAACATGACGAATGGTTATCCCTGAAGTATCGCGTGTTATCATCTGGGTCACTCAGAGGCCGATATAAGCCGAACAATACAATTTTCTTACCAGCGCTCTCCGTTAAGTAACAATAGGTATACCTGCATACTTCTGCATGGGAAAATCTTGCTGTGCCTCGTAAAACCCCAATTTTCCAATTTCCTCTCATCTATGAGCTTTCATTTTATAAAGCTAACTCCGATCGTCCTATGGAACTTGTAAGGTAATCACTTTTCTACTGTAATGAGTCATTTTCAATCTGAGCTACTTGGAATAATGGTAGCTATGTAGGATCAGTCAGATGTTGTGGTATTTGCATGGCTGGGCGACTTGACTGCAGACATTTTATCACCAGTCGTGTTAACATCATAATTGTAGAAGTGATAGTAAGTATGTAGCAGGAGATGATGTTAGGTGAAACTAACGTTGGATAGGATCAGCTACTGCTCCGTTCCCTATGTTGTTGTGTGGTCACTTAAATGAGTTTCTTCGGATTCGTCATCTTCGTTTACTGCAGTTATGCCCCGGTTATTTTCATTGGCTACAAAATTATTTATGCAGCCTCGTTGGGCAACCCGCAATTGGATTAGTGCAATGGGCGTAGGTGAGCAATCATTGTCCATATCGAATCTTTTGTTTATTTCCTGGATGGTGGATTGGGTTAGTTGAATAGCGGATGTTAATCATCCTGAGCTCCCTCTGTCACAGGAATTATTATATTGGATCAACGTCGATATGCATGCTGTATGAATTTGTGGTTGGGAGAAACAAGATTGGAGAAATTCCGTCTATTTCTGGTTTTCTCCCCAAGTCAGGATCCCTATTCTGATTTCGTAAATGCTGTGTACGTATATATCCTTGTGCACTGAAACCAGTGACGTTGCACGATGTTTCCTGCACGGCCTTTGATGCTACATATCCTAATTCAAAACATTCCTATTTGTCCGAGATTGTGAATTTAACCATTTTTGTGATGTATTTCATTTGCGACATTCTGCCGTTCTTGCGTTAGTCGTTTTTATTTTGGTCTTGAAATATTTTTCTTCAAGGGACGGTTGGCGCACGGGATAACACGAACTGAACTTCAGTAAAGACAGTGGGATGTCGACTTCTCCTAAACCTCCTAAGAGTATCGGATTGTGAGTCTATTTGTCTGACCCCTAACCATTGATTTATCTGGTATAGTTGGTTTTGAAGGCATTTGCAAATTGCTAGCCAACGTAACTCAGTGGATCATGGGGTACCTAAACCATCGCACCACGCTAAATTCCAGTCGCGTTACCTTTCAATGCTGTTGATACGTTCCCACGTGTTTAACACTGTCCCTCCAGTCAACTTTCAATGGTTAGTAATCCAACGAAGAAAAATTAGTAAAACAGCCCCATGGTTATAATGAAACGATTTTATGATTGATAGTACCGACGTAAATATGAATGCAATGTAAGAACCTTGCGTAAATTAATTCCTATTAGTCTGGTGATAAATGGTGCTGGAAAGATCAAACAACCTAGACATAATCTTGGCTATAACGATGTTTATGACTATTTGTGCATTCCGTCATCCATTTTACTCTCAGTGTTATAAAGCATTTTGTAGTTAATTTTTGGGATCCACATTGGTCTTACTATCCAATACGTAGCACATTAGCTGTGATGGATGTACATGGTTTAATAGGAACGTGTCTTCTCCCTGATTAGTAGTAACATTATGTGCATTTAAACTTTGCACCAAAATTGAGTAAAATTGGTACCGGAGCAACATCGGTTCCGTCAACATCGGTCAAGCATCACCAAGTTAAAACTGCGGACAGTTGAACGGAAACAACATTGAGTGCAACCAAAATGACGTCAGACTTCTAGTATTTACTACAGCCTTCGACCGATAAGACTACAGCAAAGTACTCCATAACCTGAACAATGAACAATGAACAATGAATTTATACGGGTTAAGAAGCGTTGCTTTACAAGCCCCGTTGGATAGTTGGTGGGGAAATCAACATAATAATTATGATGAAAATGATAGTAAAATAGTTAACACTTTAAATACGAAAATAAGGACTTATCGTTTGCTTCGCCGCAGTCCTGCGATCCCCTTAGATTCACAACACCCACAGTTAACAACAAATAATTCCAGGGTAAACTCCAGGTGTAGGATGGAGACATAGTGTTAAGTAACAAAGTGTAAGTGGATGAGTGCATCGTCCAACCGTCTTTTAAATATTGTTAGTGTCGGTGCAGAGACGACCGATTTTGGGAGAGCATTCCACGGGTGACAGACACGGATGGAAAAGAAATTTCTGCGACACTCCAGACGACTGTATTGTTCTGCGAGTTTTAATGAGTGGCCCCTCAGGTTTGTATTGCTACTGAGTTGCAGTAAAGGGCGGCACACATGATGTGGGTCTCGCAGAATCAAGTATGTCATAATCAGGTCGCCTCGTAGCCTGTGATAGCTTCCACTGAACAATCCCAGTCGTCGCAGCCTCTCCTGGTAGGACAGATTGCGCATTCCAGTTACGTTCTTAGATGCCCGGCGTTGAGGCTGCTCCAGTGCATTAAGGTCGTGTTTCAGCCATGGATGCCAGGCTTGAATTGCGTATTCGACAAATGGGGGGCGAACATACGCACTGAGCATTTGTCGAAATATGGAGCTGTTTATTCGTCCAAACGCCCGCCTCAACAGCCCAACGTGTTGATTCCCGGTCTTGGAGGCCTTTTCCGATTGCCTGGAGCAACCCAAGTCATCTTGAACCAGGACACCCAAGTCACGTTCGAGAGTTGATTGTTGCAGTACATCCGTTCCCAGTCGGTATGAGTAGCTGCCCTGATGTCGGATAGAAAGCACCTTGCATTTACTGACGTTGAAATGCAATAAGTTTTGCATCGACCATTGATACACTGTATCTAAGTCACTTTGGAGCACATGTTGGTCGGCGTTCTCCTGGATCCTGCGCCAGATCTTGATATCGTCGGCGAACATTAGGAAGTTTGAAGCGATTCCCTGTGCAAGGTCATTAATAAACACCAGAAACAAACGTGGACCTAGAACCGAGCCTTGCGGCACACCACACTCGACTTGTATGGGGTCCGATAAAGAGCTCCGAACTCTGACCACTAATTGCCTTTGAAATAGAAAGTTAGCGATCCAGCTTAAAAGAGGGTCTCCGATCCCGTAATACTGCAGCTTGGATAGTAGTATCCGATGGAATGAGGAAATACGTTCTTGAATGCATTGGAAATATTCTTTATCAGCGCCGGCAACCTGTCCTAGTTCGGTGCTCATTATCCGATCCCATTTAGGTGGACTGCGGTTTTCCACAAGCAACAGTGCTAGGGCCAAGGATATCTTTCCTTCATTAACAACTACGTATGCTTCAGCGAGTCGAGTTTCTTGCTTTTTCAATGTCCTTTAAATATGGTAAGCGGTCGGAGATCAAGAATGCCACGATCTGATGCAACGAAAATAGATCATGTTCAAAGGCAAATCTATTTTCGTTAAATGAAGGCAAGTGTAAAACAGTACAAGTACTCCACAAGCCTGCATACGCATAAAAGCATGGAGACCACATCATAAGGCCGTATCACAGGAGCTTGACAGTACGGTGGAGATGCAAGACAACCTAGGCTTTTGGAAACATTATTTCCATGTGTCCTTAACTAGGAATCAACATGCTGGTCTCTTACGCAGTACCTCCGTGCGGTTCACCACTTTCACCTTCACGCAAATGTTTATCACGTATGTGAGTTCCCATAGTGAATACATTTTCGGACTTATCAACCCTAGCTATACCTTGAAATAGCTGTATTGGGGGATGCGCAGGGTAGTCTGCGAAATCTTTAGGGTCTTATTGGATCTGCTGCGCAAATGTTCTTGAAATCCTTGGCGGCGTACGACGAAAGTTATCACCGTCTACAATGTGATCTCATTCTGACCTATCACCTTACGAATGACCCTACTGACGTTTGCTGCCACCTTAAATATTCACCACAAAACTATGAAATGCCACAAACTTCAACTGTAGCCCAACGCCGGTGGCTGGAATGCATCCGGGATATATCTTCCGCAAAATCATCAGCATTGGATAGCACCTAGTACTTGCGTCGTTTCAGGGCCCATTTCAAACCAGTTTTAACGAATGGCTCGAGAATGTATTTGAGCTTCGGTATTAGGTGGCATGACTGCCGCTCATTGAGAGACGACAACGAGTAGAGACAGTGTGTTCACTACCCTCTGCTAACTCGGGGTGGACGAAAGTACATGTGTTCAACGTAGATACAATGGTT
This sequence comes from Dicrocoelium dendriticum, assembly GCA_944474145.2. Lineage (NCBI taxonomy): Eukaryota > Metazoa > Platyhelminthes > Trematoda > Plagiorchiida > Dicrocoeliidae > Dicrocoelium > Dicrocoelium dendriticum. The sequence continues at coordinate 9,340 of CALYDF020001431.1, forward strand.
AGCATATGGATGTGTGTTGCGCCTGGCTCTCGGCTATTTTTTCTCACGGAACTAACGTATTTTGCCCAAACTATCCTTAAAAATCTATCAAGCTATAGCTTCTATCACCCGCAATATTCCATTGTTCCATTGAATAAACAAGAACTTTTATAACAAATGTCGCAGGAGATTTGCACGCTCTCGCTAACAAACGAAGGCTTTAAGCACCTGGCGTGATTTATTGTTGTATGGCAATTTCTTGGCAAAACTTCTTTTTGTAGGTGTTGTACTTACTGGGACTATCTTGCGCGGCATGTGGAGCTTAAAATAAACCATCGTTTTATCCTATCCAACAAAATGAATAATTGTCAAAGTTTGATTTAACAGCGTACGAAAATTCCACATCATGCAAGAGTTGATTTCTATGAACGGCATTAGCGAATCGAGGAAATTAATTAGGTGAAATTGAAGGATGTACGGTATATTGGACTCATAGCAATATAATGGTGAATGTGTTTAATCCCACAGGTGAAACACGCACTGCCAACTATTCCACAAATAATGAAACAGCAGTTTACTTCCATTCCGCTTAAACAACAGCTGCTTGGTTTGGTAAGCCTCTGACTATACTATTCAAAAATGGTCGTATCCCTTTTTGTTTTAGTGTGTTATTAACAGGAAATCTAGCCAAATAAAAACCCAACATGCTATCTCGTGGCTCATTCTTTCACCAACGAGAAACGATTTACTTTTAGCCTACTTAACTACATGTGAGCAAAATTATATGGTCGGATCAAATGTGTGATCGAATATCTGTATTTAAATTTTGGTTTTATGCGGCAATATTAACAAGCATTTCTTTGAATAGGTGCTTGCAAATTAGCAATCCACCCAGTTCACCTTAAAAAGTAGTAAAATTTTAGGACATAGATGACGTGATTAAAACATTGCAATGAAAAGGTCTACCAAAATTATGAAATAAAAGAAATAACGGCGGCGCTGTAACTGGCTATAACAGTCCTGTGACTTGGTATCAATTGGTGACGTCATGCTTGCTTGCAGCACATGCGAACCGCCTGCCCTATTGAGTATTTGTCCTGCAGATATTTATAATGTGCATTGTAAACTTCTAGGGCCAACATTATTACGTGGTACAGGGGCTGAAATTAGAATGCCAATTCTTAGTTTCCCCTTATTATAAAAACTGAAGTATGGCCATATCGTGTCATCGCCTGTGTACCCGGAAATTCAACTTGTGTTTACCAAGCATTTTACCTATGCATCTGTCTATTGAGGAACGACAGCGGGATTTGGACTGCTGAGCTACCTGTAAAAGAAGCCCATCTGTTAGGTAAATAGTTGTTAAATTTTGGTGGGTATTGGTATTCGAACGCATCCTGAACCGTCTTTCCAAGATCAATATCAGTGGCGGCATTGTGCTAACATACACCGCGAACCGATACACATAGGTACTCAGGTAACGCATGTGCATCATTTTACACTATGTCACAGGCTAAAGAATCGACCATTCGAAAGATATATATGGTTTAGATTTAAATGATAACTGATATTCCACTTTACTGAAAGGCTGCCATGTAACCATATTTTTAGCATGTATTCGTAAATACATCATAATTATCATAAGCTTTTTATGATGTGTAGCATATTCGCGGCCATAGAACACACTTTTGAGAGAAAATGTTATGCGCTCATATTGATTTAAGCACTGAGATACGGGTTTTCATATTCAAGAATTGGTGGAGCAAAGAAGTATTATGCAATCAAAGATATATTCGCCAGTCCTATAGTTTTGAAGTATGTGCGGTAAACGTTGTGGGTACCAGGCGATCGAAAGCAAGCTACAACTTTGACAGGAAGGGACAAAACCTTCGTGGCGTTCTCAGCTTCAATCCAAACATCCCGGACCATCAGCTGCTTTATGATGTGTGACTAAATCTAGTAGAAGTCGTGCTATTTTAATAAAGTACTCGACAGCCGATTCATCTATATATGTTTCATTAAAGCACAAAACAATATTTTAACCAGTGGAAGATTTGATGTAATCCCTTTCGTTCTTGCGAGCGGAGAAATAAGCCAATTTAACATCAAATATGACAAAAGCCAACCGGGTTAAGCAGACCTTTATGTTTTACCGCAGTTCGCGCTTTCCATGTTAAAACTTCGATTTCATTTATAGTACAAATTATGATGAATGCAAGTAGATTAGGTGGGGTGATAATTATATTTAAATATCGTTGGTTGTATCACAAAAAATATACGTACATGAATAAATGTCATGCGACGGATCTTACCACGAACAGGAGACTTGGATTTTACATATTCAAGACAGCCTGCTTGCCACCAGTTGAAGTATCAGAGATAATAAATTCAGTGGTACACTCCAGGTAAATCGATTAGCTGCAACCAAACTTAATCACTGCTCAATATTTACAATGAGCTAATGGTCGTTTAGGCAAACAATCAATAATGAGCGCACAACTTGCCTAAATATGTGGGCTGAATATCTTCCAAATTTGTGTAATTTGGCACGAATCCAGGTGTGTCATTTTTCGGCATGCGATTAGACGAGTGGTTTCTAACATGTTGAGGCCGTTGCCCATAAAGCGAGTTAACTCTAAGCAGTAACCGCAAAACTAGCAAATGCCAATTACCTAATAACTATTGCATATTTTACTCAAAAGTAAGGAAAATGAATACCATATATTTTAGGTTCGTTTATGCAAATAAAGGAAAAACTCATTTTTAGAGAATTTTCATAAATTCAAAAAGTGCTGAATGCATAGTTTCTGACCTATTTGGTGCGGTTTTGTCTAACGCACAACGCAAGTCGTTTAGTGGTACATATCGATTCTGAGATCAAGCACTATTCTTTGAGTTCAACGCCTTTATACACTGAACATAATCAAGCAGCTCGGAACAAGGCGTAACGTTGGTTCACCAATTTGAGTGTGGTGCGAAGAAAAGTCATGGCTTCATTCCATGAAGTTCTGCGTCTAAGACATTCCTGCTCATGTCATAGATGCGAATTGGATGGCGCTCATAAAAAATGTTATCACAAATCTTTCCAGCATGTTGCTGTACACCAACGGTTCTCAACCTTTCCAAGGCTTTTATTCATAAATAGAGTTTACAACAATTACTCCCCCAAAATTTCCGTTTCAAACGCTAACTTACAATTATCTGTTGCGCTATTTGCTCCTAATTACGTGAAGTGATAGATATTTAGAATTACCCTTGAGAAATAAATGAAAGAAAACAAATATCATGGTGCAACGTTGTATACAAGCAAGAGACGATATACATTAATGGGACGGTTGATATTGCTTAGCGCTAACAATTACTAATATGTTATTTTGCAATTCCGGCTAACGCATATAGTAAGCCGTGCTAAAGTTCCTTCGTTACTTACATTTGTTTTCAATATCCGCATCCAAATCCACGCACCTCTATTAGTTGTTGCGAATGGGAGCAAGATCCTAAATGCTCTTTTCAAAGGCAATAAATCCTTACCATCTGCCTTTGTCCAAAATTCTGATAATTGGGTGCTTAGGAAATGTATTTCCAATTCGGCATCTTTGCACATTCATAAGAATTTTGTGCATTGTGATTTGTGAATTTCAGCATCTGTTAACACTTATTTATCCACTGAAAAAGATCTTATCACCCAGACATTTACTTTACATTTTTCAAATCAGAAAAATAAATGCTCATCGTGTGCACCATGATGACAAGCGGCGTTATCTCATCTGTGAATGTGCATTTTTTGTTTCTTCCGAAGAGCAGTATTGTTACTTTTGGAAATATCGACAAGTAGTCAACCGTAGCTCTGCGTTGTTAAAGCTGCAAGTTGCAAAAATCTAGCGGCTCTGTCCTTAGCACTTAAATATTAATCAAATTTTTTTGCCAGCTGAGGTTCAGCTCATTTCTTTCTCCGAAGAAATCCGCCAGATATACCAGTTTGGAAGAAATTATATCTGTTATCATGTGGTGTAATCCGTCCCCCTTACCCATATGCAGCTCTTTCCTTATAATATGTATGTAAGGCACCTTAATAACCTTTCGTGCGTGATTCCTGATCAAACTGTAACAGACATCAGCAGCTTCTCAAGTGTTGCATTCCTTCAAGTCATTCCTGCAAGGTAGTCTACAATTACCAGTCTGCATCGATAAGCCGTGAACACTTATCCCCCGCATTGATCACCTTAAGTTGCAAAAATTCACGTGCTACTTTACCTGATATTTTGACCAATGCCCAAATACTAGTTAGCAATTGACTCCATATTTCGACCCGACGAAAGACTGCCTTAGTCAAAAGAAGTATGATACACGCGCAGCCGATAGAAGCGTGAACTACAGTTGCAGTTGCGACACGTCTTGTTACAGATAGTTTTGTTATTAAGCTTGAATGATGAACTAATCTTTGTACCAGTATGTACCCCCCGGTAATATCCTATTTTATTCATTTTAGGGGTAATTAGCCCAAGGTTGGGAACCCTGGATTAGCCGAAGCACCATTCAGTGTGCATACATATTCCAAAACCCTATCGGATTTGCAACAACATTTGTAGCATGTAAAAAGTTGGTGAAATCCGAACATTAAGAAAGTTGGTTGAAATTAACCTCACGTTAAACGCTTGGCGCGGCTTTCGTTTTTCGTGCATTCAGCTGCGTTATATGTGGAAGAATGCATCTAGGTCCTAGCGAAAGCAGCAGCGAATGTTATCGTACAACTGCTTCAGTATTGACATCTGTGCTTGCGCGACGCCCACAGTCAGCGCCTGCTCAGAAATATGGGCCGCAGTTCGAACAAATACAACTTGTTCGCTCGTCGAAGATAGAAGGTAAGTTGTTAACTTTTGGAAAACGTGTTAAAGCTGTAACCTCTACATCAGAAATGATAAAGAAATACGAAGTGTGCACTGGGCGCTACAGGCAGTGAATTGGAATCCTCATAATAATATGACAACTAAGTACATCACAATTATGTTTGTCGTCACCTATAGAAACGCTGCCCAGAAACAAGCTGAGAGGTATTCGATTGAAATCGACTTGATATTACTGTCGTCTACATTGTCCACTAATTCACTTTTCCCTGGTGTGCACACAATAGAGCGCTTTTCCAAACTCAGTTGCTTATGCGCCTACATTGATCATTTACAGATAATCACTGGTATCAGATTGATCTTCCTACGATATTTACATAAATGGATGTTCTGAGATATATGCAAGCTAACTAAATTTGTGAAAATATACTACACATTCACGTACTAACACTATTCCGTCGGATGGGTAATCCGATTTGTTTCTAAAATGCGCATGAAACATAGCGATTTATCACACAGTTCTGCATGCGGGTAACCTATTCACAGTGTTTCTCTTGTTATCTTTCCTTGCTCCACTGGTTCAGCTTTATTTCATTCACTAGTAGTCTTCAAACTTGCAGTTTTTCTATTACCAGATAAGCCTACCAGTTGTGCATGTGTTTTTACCAATTGGTAACCATACGTTTGGTTGTTCCGTTGTTACAAAGAAGTAAAGTGTGCATCTTATAGTAACCCAAACCAATAAACAGTATGCACAAGAAAGAGGCGATTTAAAGGTATTTTTGTGTATCTCCTGTAGTTGAAAAGCGGACACGTAGATGTGAGTATGTTAAAACATAAGGAAATAATACCGTAATCCTCTGCTGGCAATTATGTTTAGCGTTTATTATATGATTAGGTGATGATTTCAATAATTTTAACAAAATATCCATTGAATATTATGCAGCGTATCTGTTATTATCTTGCCAAAAGGTAAATATTTTAAACAGTGTAAAATGATTTATATTTGAGCTTTATGAACGCAGGTAATTTATGAATTATACCATGGTATATTTCTCCATTGACCTACTCACACTTTTGGGCCCCAAGTAACCCATGCATAGACATTTCCTTTATTACAAAAAACGGTATTTTCTTCAATCATTATGTTCCAAAAACATCAGTTGGATTAACACTTAACACAAATTGAGAACCCCAGCTAAATTCAAACGTCAAACTGTTCTGCCATTAAAAGGAAGAGATTAAAAGGTTTTAAAGATCGCAAACGTGCCATCAAAATGACTCACGCCTGTTCACCAATAGAATCAATATGCGGTAAAATGAATGATGCGGCCGTTTTCAGCTGTGGGAAACACCTCAAGAAACGAACGTCTGCGCACCTACGTTACTCGCCTACCCGCAGCGCTAAATTACCTTATCCATCATATCTTACCGCAAAGCGTTCCCGACTGTTAGTTGGTACAAATCAACTACAAACTCAGAATCGAAGTGTAGCCAGCCTTTATTATTCACGCAGTGCTAACCTTCCTTCCTTGAATAGTCGTCTCAGACAACCCATGATTGTTGATTAAATCAGCGCACTTTGAAGCTGCTGGTTAGGAATGATTGCTGAGTCAGCTGTGCACACACTGCTATCGTCCTGGTGAATCTTTGCTCGCTCATGCGGTGCACCGGTAAACGCAGTGAAAATATCATACACGTGGAGAACTTGAGCTAAGTTCTTCCAAGGCATTTGATAGCATCTTAGCATGTATTCAGTTCCAGACACTCCTTCACATTTTCCCAAAATGCGGTTAAATCCAAATTCCTGCGTTAAGTGCGAAAAGTAAGCAAAATTTCAACAGTCGCAATTATGTCTTTTGTAACAGTGTTAGTACGAGTAAGCCAATGGTCCAAATTTGCTTTCTTTTTTTTCTTAGAAAATCTATTCAAGTAAATCATGGACAATAAATTATAGGAACTCAGTTCTGAAAACATTATATTGCTGACTTCTATGCATTTATCGTGTGCAACCACCATGTTCAAATGTTGCAGATTATCCATCTCGTATATATACATCTCGCGACTATACGGCTATCCAAAGTTATAAACCAACAGCTCGCAATGTTTTGAAGATAATAAAATATGCTTGTCCCTCACGCTTTCCAGAATACTATCCCGGCTTAAAAGTAGCTACATTTTTATTATTTTTATAATGCTGATTGGAAAGTGAAACATTTTTTAGTGAAACAAATTATTTTTTACTATTATTACAATGACACAATAGGCTTTCAAGATAATAATTACACGACTGGCAACAATCCACTCAGGTGAAACACTCTCCTGTGTCTGCAATTCTAGTATTAGGGATACGCCGCATCCGATGCATTGACTCAACATGTACACAGTATAACTTTCAGCTTTTGTTTTGTTAAAGGGCAGAGAATCATAAATATTTTCAAACTAGTCCTAGCTTGAGTGATTAGTGAAATAGACGGCTATTTTTCGATTTTAAATACGTTCGTTGAGGACAATTTAACCATACTTGCTGACTTTAACTGTAAAGGTTTTTCTCTAAAATGCCATGTAAACTTTACCATTCAGTGTGATGACACTTGTGGGAACAAATAACTAAACTCAAAGGGTGTGCCGCAGCAATCGAATCACCTAAAACCGTTTTGGTCATGTTTATACTCAGCATATGATTGAGACAGTTTGCAGACCAAAGTAAGTTGCATAAACACTTGAGGGGTTATTTCCAAGTATTAGTTGTGTGAATGGATTTTGACAACCAAACTTATGTGAATCTTAGTCAAATAGATTACAGGGTCCGAAGTGATGAAACAAGTAGATATTGGCTGTTACCCAACCCGAAAACATTGCAAGTATAAAATAAAAGATGATTCTAAAGAACAGCTAGAATAAAGCGACATAATCTATGTTAGTTAGTGTACAAATTCATGAAAGCATCACCTGCATGTGACTGTTTTATTTCTCAGTGTTACAGGTTAATCTTACTTTTATTGCCGGAGTAGCATTTTGTACGATTTTACAAAGAGATTGTTGGTGTCGAGCAGCATTGAACGGATTTTCCCGGAAAAATTGTTTGTATTTTCCTCCGTCATCTACAGCTTCTTATAGTGGATACACGGTAAAGGTATGGCAATAAAAATATCCATGAATCACCAAATAGCATAATTACGTTACTTTTGGCCTTTGCTCTATAATGATGCAAACCAGAGTCAATCAGATTGCAATTGCACGAGGAAGTTTTGACAAATAAAATGCCAAATTAGAATTTTATCTTTGAGTTTCAATCCAAGGATTTGTATCATGTCATGGCGTTGGCATTTGGTGTGGTTTTCCTAAGCATGTGCACTAGCACGAAAATTGTACAAGAGATTAAATCAAATTTGGACGGGTAATATAAGCCATTTTATTTCGGTTTAGCCAAATTTTGACTAGTCGCACTACCATATAATTCAACTGATTCATGTTGTTAAAATAAAGCTTTCCTATCATTTTCCTTCTTGTGTCCAAAGCCTAAACACGTGGAAATGTTAATCCAGATTGGGCTTTCGTATTTTAAATGTATCAAAATACCATACAACAGAACCAGATTCCTGGAGCCAAGTTTTGCTTATTGTAGTTGGATGGAGGGTAGATAAAAGTTACCGATCTGTGATTAGTCAATATGCTTGGAAACATGCATTGAGAAGCGCCAGTTCCCTTGACTTCTTCCGATTGTTGCTGTCGCCACCGCTACTGCTAAGATGAATTTTCTCCCTCCTACCCTCGTGGCAATGACCGAGACGAAAAACAAATTTTGTGCACCACTGTCCGGCACGTCTGCGACACCAAGAAAGCCGTGCGTGCGTATGTACGTGTGTGTGAACGCTGTGTGTAAAAGGTGGTGCTTAAATAAACCCGCCGACAGGACTCGAGTAGGGTAATTAAGGCAACCACGCAACGGACAGGTTGATGGTTTCGCTCAGAATCTTGTGCAAATCTGTTCAGCTTCTGTCAAGAAGTTTTAGTCTATCCTAGACTCCGGCTTTGTTTGAAACAGTGAATAACTGGCTTGATGTGCTTCTATGTTTGTGTGTGCCGTTGGTGGAGCATGTATGGCCTTGGCCGGTAAACACACATTGACCAGGTTTATTTCGGTGTTTACGACAATTAACTCTTCGAGGAGCAACGTATGTGTTCGAGTTGCAGGTCGGCCAGCCGGTAAATTCAGTGGCTTGCTGTAAGCTGCAATGCATGCTGCAACAGCGGTGTATGTACCTCTTTGAATCCCAAACCATGCAATTTTTGGCATTGAGGGTTAGGAATGTTGGACGCTGAAACCATAGTGTCCATAGTTCGTTGATTCTATCTGGTGACCTCCTGTGTATCAGTTGTTGACTTCCGGCATTCCGTCAAGCATGCTCCGAAATCCGTGTACTTGACGGTGATCATGTTATATAAATATAAAACATTTAGGATATTACATTACTTACGGTACGGCTCACATCAAAAAGCAACGCAAGTCTTTCTACTACACTTATTAGAACAAAAACTGAAGCTAGATTGAGTTCAAAATACCATATTCTATTCTCCTATAAAAATTGCTGTTTTTGTGGGCGAACAATATAAATCGTAGTGCGAATTTTGGCAGCGCCAAAGAAAAGGATCTCAGTTGTTACACAGAAAGAAGTACAACAGGAGTTTATTCCAGCATAATTTAGTCTAAGCAAGAACTCCTCACATAATCCGACTGTGAACTTTAACTAGAAGTAAATCATAATAATAAGGTTATTACGAACAGTAGTGTGTAGATTTCTCATGAACCAAAATACTGTTTTGGTTTGGCAGACGAGTACGTACGAAACTATACATGCCTTGATATAAGCGATTTTCAAATGTGCAATATTTATGCATATTTTTCTGCACAAGCGAGTTAGTGATTTGTCTAGGCAAAATACAAGGTTAGAAAACGTGCGACATATATGCCCTAACTGATTATGCCATACTTGATTCTGGGAGACCAACATCTTGTGTGCGGGCATTTACTGCAATTCAGCTCCAGTACAATCCTGAAGGGCAAATCATTGAAAGTCACCGTACAGTATAGCGGCCTGAAGTGGTGCAGAAATATTTTTTTATTATTGTCTGTCATTCGTTGTATGCCCTCCCAGAATCGGTTACCTCTGCACCGACACTAATAGTATTTAAATCACAATTGGTTGATGCACTCATCCACATACAATATGTCACTTAGAACTACGTCTCCATCCGACACCTGAACTTTACCCTGGAATAATTTGATGTTATCTGTGGGAGCTGTGAATCTAAGGGGATTACAAGATTACGGAGGAGCAAAAGCTAAGTCCTTATTATCATATTTGAAGTATTAACTGTATTACTATCATTATTAGCATTCTTGTTTTTCGATCTTCCTACCAACTATCCAAAGGGACTTGTCAAGAAAAGCTTCTTAACCCGTATACATTCATTGTCCATCGTTCATTGTTGCTCAAATGATAATATAATCTTACCGTATGCAGTTTCAGGCACGTTGCAATTTTGTTACAAAACATTGCTACGTTGTCAGTTGATCTGAATATAATTGGCAGCTTATTCCACATATAGATACATCCGGCCAGAAATAAATCGAAGCCCATGCTATACTCAAGTGCATAACTTTATTTGCGGAATTATCAGGTGCAACTATTTTGCAACTTCAATGTAGGCAGATCGGAACAGGTCGTTTTGCGTAGCAGGTTGTATAGCAACAAATAATTATGTTACAAATGTCGCATTCAAAGTGATTTGAGTTGAATATTGTTGCAACGCTGCGGATAATTTTATGCTGATTGCTTCCCAACCAGTCGGCTTTGCATGCCTCAACCTACAATCAGTTGTTTAGGATATGACTGAGTTGGCAATGCTACCGTTATTGAGGTAGATACCGTAAATTTCAAATCGCATTGATATGCATGAATTTAATTGGAGCATGAAATTTTGCGTTTGGTTTTTCTGCACATTTGGTTGCTCCAAGTGTAAAATCCTGCATTGTTCAGTAACAGACCGAGCAGACATACACACACTCAACCGGACAGAAAAGTCTGCTTAGACCGCTACTCAACGTTTTCGATTAGGTGGCGCGCCTTCTGTGCATCGGTGCTATACTCATTAGGTTCCCCTGGTAGAAAGGAAACATATGTCAATTCATCGACCCATAAACGTCTGACTGACAGTTCTTCTGGTTTACACACTGAACGGCACATGTCTTCTGGTTAATTAGGAGTAAACTGCATGTATCCTGATAGTATTCTTGTAGCAGGCGTTTTAAGTAAAGAGCGCTGAGTAGACTGAAACATTTCAACAGATTCCGCATCCCAAAACTTTGGTAACGCACAAAATTGCCCTTCCACTTAAATGTCAATTGATCGTAAGCTATAGTTGATAACATTTGACAAACTGCCAAAGGTATACCCTATCCAGAATTTGACGGATGCTTTTATGTAATGTGTGTTAAGTTTTCAGGCAACTTGTTAAAAATTTCCATATAAAAGGCAAAGAATGAATCTAGGGAGGCAGAATCTGAGTAAAGAATTCTTTTCCGTAATTTGCATCAGACTCAAACAATACATGATGACGAAGAAATGCTAAAAATGGCGGTATTACTGTGTCAACAGCTAATCTGACAGAGCAAGGAAATTGGCACCAGTTTGTAAAGTAAATTAACCAAACCCCTTTGGGTGCAAAGCATATGAGGTTTACTTTGACCAGTAGAGAAAATACTGAAAAGGCGTACAAATACTTGCTTTTAATTTGCAAGTATTTTCATTCTCTTAAAATTTGCGTTACGAATATAGCGATAATAATAATAGCGTAGACATTGTTGATCCTTTCGAAGAGCTTGGAAAAGTTACATGTTCAGTCTATTTAATTCCGAATTCTTGGAGTATTTTGACGTCTGGTGCAATTTGTTATATGATTATGTTTTAGTAGTGCAAAACAGGTCACCACTGTGCGTTCGTTTGAAAGCATTTCTAGTTTGCTTGAGTCTGAGAACAAATAAATGGGTTTCTTGTTTTTGAGGTATAATCGTTTCATGTTTAATCGATGCTTCATATAAAGTGGTCTTGTCGTAAAGTTTAGCAACCGTCTGGTGTGTTGTCTGTGCGTGCAGTTAATTAAACACAATCTACGTTGGCAGCCCATGTCATCGTTTGTGAAACGGTAGTCTGAGGTCATTTAGGGTGATGTTAACTTCTGTGTGTCAAAAAGACAAAATAAGCCAATGTTCAATGAAATTTGCTTATGATTACCCCCGACAGCTTCCTACGTACGGTGTTGACTAAAGAACACGGTGCGCACCAGTTGTGTCATGCGAAGCAAAGCATCATCCTTCGCATGCAGCTTGGTTGCTTAGGTCTCGGCTTTTCAAGAAAATTTTGCAGTTTATCCCCCCAAACAAAGAGGTTAGGATTAACCGCAATAGCTTTGTGGAATCAGCTCCGCTACAATCGGTGAAATACGTTATATCCCTGTTGGTTGTCAAAGAGCTGCAAGTTAAGTTTATACTATACCCTAAAACCAAACTTGTTAATGGTGAAAAAGTTATCAAATGAAGCAAAGCTGGTTCGTACCTAAAACAGTTAGACCAAAAGTGACATTGTGGCAAATGGGCAACATATTACTTCTTTAAGTAAGATATGCATTCATAAATAGGTAGCAATGAATATACACTAATAATCGTTAATCTTTCTTGCTATCTACACTGAAGACCTAATTAATACACCACACCAATGCCGCAAACTTTGAGAAGCATTTAGCTCATTTCGATCCCGCTGGACAATCCATATTGAAGGAAAATCACTTTGTGAAAGTAGTATACTACGAAGTTCGTTCAAAATAATTAAATTCATTTAAAACTATTGTGGCGGAATCCAATGTAGCCTCAGTTACCGGCTGGATTTTTCATAAAGCACAAACTACTTGCATCTTGCAAAAATTTGCCTTGAGGTAGGCAATGTGCTTTACATAAGATGGTGTCCCCAAGCAGATATTTATAGATTTACTTTAGCTAGGATTTGGAAACCACTACTACCCCGCACAATAAGTGGATGAAGAATAAATGTTGTTGTTGCGCAACATTGCAACCGTACGTATAAAATGACTAATTACATGCAACATGCTAAGTTTGAAAAGGCACCAAGATTTTATGAAGCTTGTAAAATAGAGGATTGAGTAGAAGATCGACTATCCAGAGGTTTGTTAACAGGTTTCAAGCATTCAAAAAACAGCATAAGAATTAACCATACTGCTGGCATTCGTTTTTACTATTAGGTAATATATTTTACTTACTGGTCATGCGAAAAAAAGAGGGGAATATTGTTTTAGTAATAAAAGTTTGGACTGGTTTGATTCAATCAAACAGAAGCCATAATTGTATTCGATTTAACTGTTACAGTGGGATACCAAACTCCCTGACAAATATGAAGAAGTTAGGAACAATTTATCTTGTTTTCTAAAAATGCTCTTTACATCCAGTGGATTCAATTAGTTAGAAAATAAAGTCCGATTACAGTAAGGTGTGTGTAAACACCGAGGCGCTTGAGTTAGGAAAGCGTAGATCAAGATATTTGTACTTCAAAATAACAACACGCTGAGGCAAACGTTTGAATTCAAAACTAGCAAAATTGTCAAATGCTTTAGTAAGCCATCTGCAAGACGCAGTCATACATCCCCCGGATTCTAGAACACACGGAGACATTTGGTAAAACAGACAGAAGTTGTGCGTAGTAAGACTGGATAAAAACGTAAAACAAATGATATTGGGAATCAACTGTCCGCATAATGATGTGTTGACGCAGAAACAACCGACGATCACATTATCACATTTGAGATTGTGCTTTTTGAGTACTATTTGTTCAGTTTCCTCTACGTGGTTGCTATCACGCAGTTAGTGAATCCGAGTTAAGTAAGGCGACGCAATCCGTCCGATGAAGTTGATTAAATATATGGCGCGTATGGTTTGTTCCATCTTCTGTCGAATTAATAGCCTCTCACAAATCTAATAGGTCAAATGTTGGTGTGGTCCTTGATACCATCTGTGGAACCATGCTGAAAATAGGAAGAAATATGATGTTTAAAGATAGGCTGCAATAATTCAAAAAAATAAAAGAATGTTTAGTCTCAATTAGATTGCAGGTTTATTTAACTTAAGAGCTGGCAATTAAACCTAGGTGTCAACATACATAAAATTATATTCTAGAACAATGTTGTAAGATTCAGCAACCCCGAAGACGGCATAAATACATTTTTGTCATTAGGAGAGCACACAATTAGTACAAGAATGCATTAAATATATATATGGTGCTATCTTGTTACAAAAGGAAAATCAGATTACACTTTTTGACATGATAGCCAGTAGATATTTTAGAATGAAAAATTGGTTGGTATAGTTGATATAGATCATTGTCTTTGTGGTCAAACACATGACCCCACACTAAAACAAAAACCTCAAATTTTGCTGATGGATAACGCTACGAAACTGCAGATTATGAATATGGGTGTGAGTCGTTATTTCTTGAAGTCACTTGGTGACGAAACCATTAAGTCTACTAACTATTTTCAAAGCAGCGATGGTAGATAACCATGCATCTTTACACAAATCCAATCCATGGTCATGTGTAAGCTACTGGAAACGCTGAAAGACGTCAAGGTTTGTCGCATTCTCTTGCGTGGGAATCAGTTAAATTAGCTTTTTTGTAAATATTAAACTCCATGTTAAAATTTAGATGAAGCCTGCAAGTTGGTCTGTTCCAATGAATCTGGATGGTTATCAAAGTCATGTCTCTGACCGCTTTACTCCTAGAACTTTTCTATATAATGCAGCTAACCCACTGCTTTTGTCCGCCATGCGCTTTACTACCTGCGAAAGTAAACCAAGTTGTATGCGGTAGACATGTCAGATTTGCAAATGAGAGTGACGATTTTTGTGCAGTTTAACTATGCAAAGTGCAATTGACGGCTTGGCTCTCTAAGCTATTTGAAACACCAGATGTAGACTCAATTTCCCTTCGCATCAAGTAATTGGTTTAGCAGAGGTAGAAATTGTAGTTTTTTGAAAATTCATCTGATCAAATTCAATACAACATATAGAAAATGCTATTGTCAAAACTGTCGACAAGTACATTCAGTTAATGCTAATCACCGTTTAGGTGTACAAAAATTCACTGCCGTAATGGTGACTTTTAGAATTGGATTTTTTAATTTGGAGTGTTCGCATTTTAAACGCGCGCTTGGCAACTTGTATTTATCCCAAGCTAATGGGCTCACATGGAAAATAGTTGTTGGAAGTATCGGAAGATGTATCCACCTACCCTTCAAATCCCAATTCTCCGGCTAAAAGCTGCCATTCACCAGAATGGTCGAGTATACTACTGAGTTTGCTTTTTGTTTCTGAGGATAAGCTGCAATAAGTAAAAAAAGAACCTCTGTGTAAATATGATAGCTGTAGGCGTTGACTTGGTTTTGGGTCATGGATTCAGCCACGTAACATAAGCGCTGAGATGCAGAAAGTGTTGAGATTATTCCAAGTTGTGAAAATGCATTACAAGTGTAGCAAAACACATCGGTCAATTGATTTACAATTTATGTACGTGGTAAGATGAAAAGGGTTTAGGTCAAGGAACAATAGTTTGGTCATTTGGGTTTATCAACATTTAACAAATAATTTAAATCAGTGTCAGATCTAACTACAACAAACTTTAGCGAGTGAATTAAAAAAAGAACAAGCTTTTGCGTTCGTATTTTTAATTAGAATTGATATGTGCTAACAAAAGTTTATAGGGGAGGATAATAATTCGCCTTTTTTGAGCGAATCTGTAGTATCAAATTCGTACGTCACTTGTTGAATACCTGTCTTTCTCTTGCCTGTGGGTATTCTGTAATAGACAGAATAATACCAAGCTGCTGGATTAAATGGCGTGTCCTTGGTACATCATGTGATAAACAGGATTAACCACATTATTTCGATAATCACGGGTTTTAGCTTTTCAATTAATGACCAACGGTTGGTTAAAAGTATGCAGCAAGCGTATGGCACGACTGAACAGGGAATCTTAACATAAAATTTTCGATGGAAATGTTTTGTTCCTGTTGGAATAAATTAGCATAAATCGCGAAAAAAATGTTAATCGAAATATGATGAAGTGGAAACCACAATCAACGTGCAAATATTGGGCAAGTGGAACAGAAAAATGTATTTTAGCCATATAAGATTGTTTGTGGATCAAAACAAGCGGATTACATGCAGTGGTGTATATTTACCACTGTAGGAGAGACTGGTGAACATATTACCTACTCTCAATACATATTTATATATAGACGTTTGGTGTTAAGTCAGACAAGCACTTTAGTATGTTTCTGATGCATTCAATATCAAACTATTAACGCAAGTGGTTATTATTGAGCTGACATTTGGCAAATATTTGGTAGGAGTAGATGTTCGTCCAAACAAATTACTGATATTCATTGTACAATTTTTCATAAAATCGCGCACTCATCAAGCTTACGAAGTCCGAAGTTCAGTCCATTAGAAACGGCTCTTTTTCGCGGGAACGCAATAAAACATCCATTCTAACACTGCAGAGGATAAATGGTTAGCTCACAGACTGCGCAGTCTGTGAAGTCTCTTTCACTAACGGTGTTTTCTCTAGAGTCTGTGAAATTGCTCGGTGCTAGCTATCGCATTGATCCTTTGTTTCATTCCCGTGGAGCGTCGTATCATAACACTTTGCTGCTGAATTCCTGGGGGAGGATGGTGCCCCTGTTTGGCTTCTCACCAAACGAAAGTTGTAAGAACTGAGCAATCAGTCACCAGCTCCTAATGGATGCCAATCCCTAAATGCGCTCTGCTGCGCTGCGGATGGTTACTCGAAGAGAACTCCCTAATGCGGTACGGGCAACTGGGTAGTAGCGTGCCATATGTAAAAATCACGGATTTCACAACTACTACTATATCGCTTATTTCTGCTGTTACTGGCCCTGCTACGCAGGCTTCTGCATCACATGCCAATTGGCCTCTTGTTGATAATCCTTAACCAGTAGAATTTACTTCCAATGCCCGTCTCGCTGATAACCAAATCGTCCGGTCGTCATCTATATTTCGACCCCGTTCTTCATTCCGTCTGGTAGTGTTCAGGGTTCGAACCCTCCTACAGATTGGACAAGGGGCTAACCAGGCACACACTCTAGAGTTCCTTGCCACCGATGTTTGTTGCCACTCAGAGACCCGATTGCAGGATCTCAGCACCGTGGTTAAGTTGTCGTCCCCAGCTGCTCTAGTTATTACATATTACCTCAGTCTGTCTAGTGACATGGAGGCAGCAGCAACCGACTTAGTTAATGTCTGTGTCGCATTGAGTGACAAAGCGAGGGCTGTCTTATTACTCGAAAGGTTCCCAAATGACAGCCGGCTGTGTAATTACGCCTTCATTGATCCTGTTGTATCAACAGTTACTTGAAATGAGGTGCAAATTTTTTATTGTTTTCGCCTCCGCTTTAAACGACTGTAGCTGTGCATCGGATGGGGATGATGTTTGCAGTGGCCTCCACAACCCTTGGAAAAGGTCGCTAAGCAAGATATCATCGTCCTTGCCGGAGGACTCAATGAGTAGACCTAGTTGCGTACCTTGGCACATCTACTTGAAACTACCCACTGAAGCTGATGTTTGTCTTAAGCTCCGACACTTAAAGAGATGCAAGCCTGCTGGCCGAGACCGGCTTCCGCCGGATCTGTTCAATGGCGAAGCAGTTGTTAACCAGCTAAAAGCTCGGTTCTCTAACATCTGGTGTGAAGAGCCAGTTTTATCCGCTTGGGGCGAGTCACGCATCGTCCCGAGCCTCAAGAAAGTTGCCTTTCCCCTATGCTCTAACCACGGGGTAAACAGTCTAGGTTCGTTGCCTTCAAGCAGTTAACATCAATACTACTCCACCAACGAACCTCAATACGAGATTTGAGTTGCCGTAAAGAACAGACTGGATTTCGCCCCAGTCAAGGGCGTAAACACCACCTGCCTACGCTTCGCCAACACCTTGAACAGCGTCAGGCTTACCGCCAGCCAACTATCTTTGTTTTTCTGGACATCCGATCCGCTTTCAACTCCGTCGATCGGCCAGCTTTATAGCGTCGCTTCCAAAGAATGTAGTACCCGAAAAGCATGTCGTCATCCTTCGAAATTTATATTGAAATATCTCCGGTAAAGTAAGGGCTTACGATACGCTCACTTTACCTTTTGTCTTGATTGTAACTGACGGAGTACGACGGGTTTGCCGAGTGTCCCAGTTTCTCGGCAATTGTAAGATAGAGTATGTCTTTTTAAACACTCCTGGGGCTTTCAGTGTCCTATTGTAGTGATTCATCATGTCAACCATGTCACCGATTAGATTATGCTGATGACAATGCCTTGCTTGTTGATGACGCACAGACCACACAGGCTGTTCTAAACAGCTTGGCGATTGATGCATCGAAATATGGAGTGACCTGGGTCCCTACAAAATGCAAAGTCCCGGTCGTGGATTTGCATTCATCTGAACCAGCGCACGCTCTTCAAGGTACGCAGCTGGAATAAGTGTGCAACTTTGTTTACCTAGGAAGCTGTGTTTCTGCCACAACAGCGTCGGCAATGAGATTTCCTTCTGCATTTCCAAAGCTCGTTGAGCATTCGCCAACTTGAGGCATCTGTGGCGAAGCCTTGATTTTCATTAATGGTAAAGGACAGCGTCAATAATGCCTTTGTTCGCGCGATGCTGCTGTATGGGAGTGAGTCTCGGCCATTTCATGTGAATGATGCGTCGGATTTCGGACTTTGACAATGGATGTCTGCAGAGAATAGCTCGAGTGTGGTGGCTGAACCACGTGCGCAATGGTTATAATCGACGTCGCGTCTTGTTTAATACGGGACTTCCACATGACATAATGGAGCCGCTACGCCAACCGAAATGGCTGGGCGAACGGCGAACGGCTACTCCGACGCGCACGCTGCTGCTACAGAGCCAGGTTTAAAGAAACCTGGCGGTTATCAGTCTATCGCATGGTGACAAACGACCAAATCGTTGACAGTTTAGCTGACTTAGGTCCCATGCGTCCTTCTGGCTGGGGATCTCGGATGAGCAACACCGCCGGCTGGATACTCTTTCGTGGATGGCGCAGAATCGGGCCCAATGGAAAATGTGTACAAGTGATTGCCTTGATTTTGTTGATTTACATCACATATATTAAACAGACAAAAATATAAAACAGCGTGTAATAAAAAACAAAAATGACAAATAGGATACGAAAACGAAAGCATTTATAGCTTTCATCCTTTGCTCCTTTTTATTGTCTCAGTATTTCTTACTTCCATTTTATGGATTTTTCTGGCTCTGTGTCTATCTTGTAGACTGTTTATTACATATGTATATTATAATAGACCGATTTGATCAAGATATTTAGTTGTCAACAGTTGGGTTCCTCACGATAAATTCGTAGCCGATGGTGATACCTAGGGCGCGAATTACTTTGCACAACAACTTGAATGTAAACATTTTAAATCACATCAGCAATGAAATTTAGGAGTATACTTTCTTATAGTATATGAAGATGTTCTCAGTCACTGAAATGCTGCCATTTTCTGTGGAGAAATTCGTTTAACCCTAATGCGGTGGATGAACTTCATATGCGATGACATCCATCAACTTAATCTGATTTCTTCCGACATAGCTATTACATACCGGCGTTCGAACATTCTGCTGGCATTTTATTGTAGCTATCATGAGGAATTCAACTTTTTGATTCGAGAAGAATAACAAGGGCTTCTGACATTTACACTCCTCTTTCACACCCTTCTATAGCAATATAGATATTTACGTTGGCAACAACTGTTATAAAAATTATTTAAACAATGTTGCTTGTTTTAGACCAGTATATCCTACACATTCATGTGTTTCCGGCTATGCTGAACCAGAAACACTACAGTCTATTAAATCACAGACTGGGAAGTTAATTTCAGCTCGCAAACATAAAAAACTACTTTAAAAGTCACAACTGGTGATTTTATTGCGTCAAACCTAAATACCCATCAGAGTATCACCAGCCTAAATCTAGCGGCCGGCCAGTGAGTTCATCGCTCATCATCGGCACCCACCTTCCCTTCATCCAACGACAGAAACAGTACAATGTATGGTGACTGACAGCTGCAATGTATGTGAGTCAATTCTTCTGTTAACAATGGTCCGTAATCCGACGTGAACACCCTCCCTTATGTGTACATTAGCAAGTAAGCATACTTGTCCCAAAATAAATTGAGTATGTTTGCAAACAAAATTATTTCCGGTGTAGAGTTCATTAAGATAAGTCATCTGACCAACACGGTGTGTTACTTCTAATACCGAGAACATTTACCTCAACCCCCTTGGGCTGGCTAGAGAATAGGAATGGTATTTTCAGCTTCCCTTAAATGAGACTGGATAAAGACAAATGTAAACCGAACTGCCTTCTGAAAGATTCAATCGCAAATCTGCATGAGCTTAACTGGTACACGACATAAACAATCCTGTGCTTTGTACTGTCAAGGAAGCGCGCTTATTTTGGTATTACCGTAGTGATTTCGTGACGCTTATTTTGCAGCCTAAAAATATTGCCGACGTGTATACACGAAGTGAGTGGAAATTAATGCACAGCTGTGTTGTTGGTTCTATAATAAAAATAATTTGAATACTTTGCGCCGTAAATGCGGGACTCTCAAATTAAATCTCACTAAATTATTACGATAATAAGAGTTCACAAATGGACCTAAGTGGCTTTGCGAATACGTGATTACAGTCGCCTTAATCATTCTTAGAGCTAAAAACTAGAGCTTGGCTATCTGGCATATTAAGATAAATATACCTATTATTATTCGGATCTGCCTTAGAATGAAATACAATTCAAGCTAGAGGACGCAAAAGAAAAAAACATTTTGGAAGCTCGTATCATTTCTCTGTTAGATTCGTAGAAAGTAGATGGAACGATTAAACTGCACGCAATAATTTGCCTCGACGGGGGATCGAACCCCGTTTCCTCGAATTTCCGGTCCGCTGCTCTACCACTGAGCTACCGAGGGCTCAGTGATAGCTCAGTGGTAGAGCAGCGGACCGAAAATTTGTGGGACCTGGGTTCGATTATCCGTCGAGGAGATTATTGTGTGCCGTTTATTCGTGACCTACTTTCTATGATCTTTACGCTACTCACAAACATCCTCTCTGTAAGATGCTTGTTTATCCGGAGATGGGCTTGTATCATTCTAGAAAAGACACAGCTGTAGGACTTTGCAGGCCAAAGTGTCGTTTTACCTTGCTGGCACACAAGCTCCATAGACTACACTAATCATGGACAACTAGTGAACCACAATGCAAACGACTTGACAATAAGCATGCTCACCAGTTGAAGCGGATTCATGTATTTTATTACCTATTTGTTGCAAAACAGGTGTGCCTACAAATATTTAATAAGCAGCTGTGCACTTAAATAAACTTCTGGTTGATGATTGATCAATTTTCAATTTTTTTAACTTATTCATCCCAGTAGTTCACAAGCTACATAACACAGCCTAGTCCGGATAAGCATCAGATGCTTTACGGCCTATCGGGTCCCGTCAGTGGTGAGCATTCCCTCCGTCCCCCACTGGAGATCGAAGCCATGACGGCTAGAGACAGATGCCAACCAGCTAGCAGCTGAAGACACTAAGCCATGAGGTAGATTGGCTGAGTTACATAATTTGCCATCTAACTGGGTATAGCACCATCTATCTTCCATTGTCATTGGCAGTGGCTTGTCTACGAGTTGAAGGCGTCCTATCGCTTGACGCTATATTCATAGCATTTGAAACTAGTGATGTGTGATTAGTTACAAGCGTCAGACTGAGCTTAGATAAATAGTTTGCCATACAAGAATTTTGTGGATGATGTGAAATATTGTATCGTGGTATTAATTAAACAACAGAGGCAGAGGCAGAGGCGTAATGCATTTAGTCATAAAACTGCTGTAGTATATCCGGTAACTCTCTAGCGATTAGATCAGAGATAAGTTTAATCGCAGTTTCTGGGAATACACTTCATAACGTGGTTGGCTTCCACGAACCATATCACAAATAAGCGTTATAGATTACCTGTGAAAAAGTTGTCCAACACCAAACAAAATTTTATCGCAATCATCCGTTTCCTCCGGTATATTTTGCAAAGTACTGACTTGTAATGACAACAGTTAGTTTCCAAATAAGCCACTGACCATTGTTGGTTTGAAATGTGGGAAACTACTTGTTTAACATTGCTGGTAACCGACTCAGCCTTGTTCTGTTATGCGGTCCAAATAATTGCCACTTACAGTGACTAATTACCAAACACAGGTGGCGTTTGATGAAAAGCTCAAATCGCTTCCTCTCCGCTATACTCGCCTCAGACGGAAACAGATCATGTATCGAGTACTTACCGACGGAGTTTAGCGTCTTTTTCGACATTATGTGTAGGATGTGCATTTTCAAACGGCAAATATATTTCGGGTGGCTGCAACAGTAAAACACGCAATGCTTAATCATGAATTCGAGGAGAAAATATTTATTTATGTATAACTGAGTGAGCCTAAAAAGGTTATTTATTTGAAATAATCATGTGTGCGATTCAAATGTGGCAGGTATTTTATGGTATGGATCGCATTTGTAAGTATAATCGGCGTTGTGCTTTTTAGGGAGTATGGAGGTGGGGGAAACAAAGACGACGTCCGTAAAAACAAATTATCCGAGAAGGATAGTTCTAACCAACATTCAAATGAGCGCACAAAGCCGCGCAAAGTCAACGAGTGATGTAAGGACTTAGTCTCACGTAGTTTTTAGGCAAACACTGCTAGCCCTATTAATGCAACTTCAAAATCTCTGGGCCATATTATCCAGAAAGAATAGGGTCAAAGTTACGGTTTCAAATTTACAATCATATGTGCACGCCAGGTACGTATTACTTTTGAAATACTGGATTTAAATAAACCCACCTCTTTTGATTTGATCTCTTGTCACTCGGCGCTAAACCTATCTTGTATAAAGTTCACAAATTACTTGGTGATGGAGGATAAGACGGGCTACATAGCAAATCTCCTGTAACTTATGATGGCCTGTAGCTGTCCACCGCGGCGTAGCGGCATAACTTGCTGGCTGGCTGCAGAAGCTGCTAATTATCGTGAGATCAAGTACTATTGTATCGGATGGGTGCGCACTGCTGACGAGAATCAACAGATCGAAACGTTGGTCTAGTTTATTCCGTCATGTGGTGAACTACCTGAATTGCTAGCTGCAGTAGATCCCCAACTATTTATCATACATTTGGGTTATTTTTCTTAATCTGAGATCGTTATTATTCCTTTTCTCACTCTACGTATTCAGTACTTACGGGGATCAGAAAACATGGTCGTTTGATCACTTAAAAATGCAACCGTCTCGACTGATTATAACGTGTCACCCCATCGCTATTTAGGCAGTCTAGCTGAACGTGTTAATTGATTTTCGACTCAAGCTAAATAGCTGCCTAGCTTAAGATTGCGCGTCGTGAATGGTCCACGAAGCGTTTTCTTCAAACATTTCAGTAACTATTCATTAAACATTGTAGAAAAGGCTATCAGTGAATTGGCCAAATGTGCATACATGTCTCAGTCAGGTATACAACCGTCACGAATCCAAATCGCAATTCATTACATTCCACTAAACGAGCGTAACGCAGTGTGGAACGCAGCTAACACATAAACTTCATTTGACTGAAGCATATTTATACTGGTGTGTTGAATATGAGAAAGGCGTCGATCTGTAAGATGGAATAGCGTAAAACATTATTCGTAATATATGTGCCGTTGTTATGACATAAATGTGCCAGCTTGAGACACAGGTTTCGGTATTGATCTGCTCATAAATTTTGAATAGGTTTAGAGCCTTCTCATTCACGAATCTGTTGGGACTACCTATATGCAGGATAACAGCATATTTGGCTACTGAACCCTTGTCTGCCTTGATAGTTTGTATTTATCGTTAATCGCGCCGTATACACAACTGGTCTAGAGGAAGACAAATGATCTAACAAAAGTGAATTGCTTCCAGAAACCAACTGAGAGTTCGTCGCGCCATTTTCCGAATCAGATAACCTTTTCCATGCCGGAGAAACACTACAGTTTCACGGCAGCTCAAGCCTGTTGGGCATCATCAGTAGTGCGCATCCTTTGCGTCCGTCAAAATTCGAACCCATGACCACCAGAGGCTTGTACTGCCAGTCAGCAGCGTACGATACTGGACCACGGAGGCCAGCTTCGGACCGTCATGATTTACAATCTAACTGCGATATAGCGCGTCAAATCCTCTCCAGCCCTGCAAATTACTAACTTTGCAGAGGACAGGGTTGGCTCCGAAAAACACGATGTCCACTAAGAGTGGCTATGCACGACATAGCATTTAGAATCCGTTAGGGCGTTTTTATTCTATTACATTCAATTGTGTGTATACTTACCTTCGTTGCATCATATGAGATATGTAGTGTTTCACACTGGTTCCAGTTGGTCACTTGAAAGAAAGTAATTTTACAGGATATACTCGTTTGCATCACGTCCGCATGTTTAAATGTGAATGCACAATGCAGGGTGGACACTTGTGTCCCGCTCCAGATATGCCGAAATGGAATCTCCTGCACAGAACGAAAAACAAATCTACCGTGGGATAATTGCAAATGTTTTTCCCTATAAACTAAAACGATTGAACACCTGATGCCCGTGAACAACATCACCACGGGACTTGAAAACTGTTGCTATTAAATCACACTGATACTTAAAACAATATTAGAAGAGTTCACCAATAATAGCTAGGAAGCATGAGTTTGGTAAGATGCATGGAGTAAAGAAACATAAAATACCCAAACCTTCGGATTGAAGGAGATCATATATGACATCCTGTAATCATCAATGAGTGTAAATTAACAGCACTGAGCCTTATAATATTTTGTGAAGATTCGTTGCAATTAGTCTCAAGTAGCGAGTCACCCTATATCCAGGAAAGCGTTGGATGGCCTTTTCTTTCTTTTGGAAGTCCTCTGAATACTACCTGATTCAAACCAATGATCTCACGCTTTCGAGTCAAGAACTAGTGTCACGGATCCATGATTGACAGCAGCTAACTGCCATAACTGATATCTAACTGCGATATGGCGCGGCTTATCCTCTACTTTCATACATAATATGAAGGTGCAGAGCACAAGCGTGGCCCCCAAAACCACGAATTCCTTTGCAAGCCTTCACCATTCAGCTTGGCAAGTAAGCTGTTTGGGTTACTACCGACTGCTAATAAATAGTAAATACCGGTCATGGAGGTCCGCTCCCGTTCTCCATGGACCAAAGACATAGAACGCTGGCTAGCAAAAGTAAAGTGATGGGTTCGAATGAGGCGGGATTCAACGGTTGCGCGCTACTGACGTGTCCCAAAATGTGGAAACAGCCTCCCAGCTATTTCTTGCATGTGTAGTGGCTACCTGAGTATAACTGCAACGAATCTTCCAAAATTACCCAAAAATCCCCATATTATGTACAAGCTATTTGGTGCAATGTTAACGTATTTCCTGTAAACTACAGCTTTTCTGCTATTAATTCAGAATCTTGGTTAAGCTGACAAGATAAATTAGTAATACCATAAAAACAGTTCCAAACTGATAATTAATTATATTGTCTCTAAATCTGGGTCCACTGCGGGCAGTATAATTAAGCTACACCTGCCATCAACAGCCCAACAGCAAACCGTTGGTATAAAACGTGATAAACATTGCTAACTTACTTGTGTGTTAACTTGCAGCCGGCTTCGCCATCCTTCCGAGAGACTGTTGACAACAAAACACAAATTAGCTCTAATGTCCTGGAAAGAAAACTGGTTTGAGATGCCCAACATGTGTCCATCTAACTGTTGCTCCAAATGTACAACGCGAGCTAAGGATTCTGTAGTATCCGGTATGACATAGACTCGAACGTTGAGATCCATATTTGGAGGTAGGCGTCCAGAAAATGAGACTAGGCGAAGCAATTTCATAAGCGGCTGGTATTGGGAATTCGTATAACCGTTTTCTGAAAAATGTGGAAGAACCTCCAGCTGCTTCAACAAGTTCGGTCTCAACGACTCGCCGATTAGGCAGTATATTTGAGGAGTTTGCTTGATCACTCGATCCACCGTAGAGTTGAAGTGCATCAAGATTCCACAATCCGATTTGAATGTTGTTAACTTCTTTGACTGAATGCCCATTGCAATTAGCTCCAAAAAATTTAGACATGGATAGCATGCGAAATCCAAGACATCTAAACACGGTCGCCATCATCAGTTTTACTTAATTGTATTAGACTTTCTCAAAGCCATTTACAGGTTTGAAAAACAAGGTGGCGTAAAACTGCGGGAGCTGCTGGTTTAAACGTCATAACTCTTCAACTCCAAAATTGTTCCCGCGACATAAAACCTCTATGGATGTTATGCATTCAGGTGTAACAAAAACCATAAGTTCACGGTAATAGTTTGACACAAATGAGGATTTTGCACACCATTATCTGGTCGTTAATTCCGTGGAATTGATTAGCATTAGCGCAACAGATGAGCAGGTAAATAACAATGTTTGGCACCTACCTTCCATTTATAATCACCGTGGCTGTTTTCATCTCCACGCTCTCTGTCTAGTGAAAGGTCATACGAGAAGCACGTAGTCTCCTTGTATTCATCCTTGTCATTGTCATACATGTGAGGTTTCCTTTCATTTTTAAAACTGGTATCCCATGTCATCAGTCGAATAACCGCTTGTCCACGATCGGTTGCTGCGCAGTGCGGAATACTTAATATGACCGCCTTCGTCAGCGAGACATTCGCAGGACCAAACTGTACTATCGGACTGAGGAGTGTCTGGGAATCTAAAAATTTGCACCAGTATAAGTAGGTAACAAAGACTGATTCATAAAAGAGGGATTTGTGTGAACATTTAGAACTAGCGGACACTTCCTGTTCTGTAGGGGATATAGTTCTACGTTTCATGTGTCTCATCCTCGAGCAATCAGTTTAGTTTGTGTGTTATTTTCTCCTACGATTAAAGTACACTGATATTACCGGTACTCTATCGCTGGTTCCATTTCATCAGTAAGTGAGCAAAAACAAATTAATTGTCAAGAACAGAGAAGAACAACTAAGCTCCCGCTGCATACATTAATGAACTAAATGCGCTTGAGTATGTTTCAAGAACATACTAGTTTACGGCTTGATAATCCGTCTGATAGTCTGATTAGCTATGCACAGAGATGCGTTTATTTTTAGATATAGGTACAAATCCAGTTACTTAACGTTGGTAGGCAAAAGGTGTTCATCGCTGGACAAAATCAATAATATCAATGCGCAACTTGTTTTTCACGCAACAACTGTAAGGTGGACAACAAACGCATTCTGTCGACTGTGCACCTTAACCATCTCGGTTAGCCGTGGAGCGCATGAATCACGGGTGTCATAAGTTGTTGGGTGTCAAAACGAAGCGATAGCTGTCACCGCTCATCAACACCCAACTGCGAAACGATCCGTAATAGAAGTGAGACAAACATGAAACATCAGCGAACACTTTGTTTGCCGGTAACAATTTTAGCCGTTTAAGACACGTTTCCGTAGCAACAAATGGATAGCCGAACTAGCCCACCGGGTAGTTCAAAGAAGTTGGCGATCTGCTCCAAATATATCATGCAGGCATTCTATGGTTTATGTGTTACGCTATAAAAGCCGCTTCTTTCACTTTTAAAATAACACTTTTTTTGATCTAATCTAGCTACCAGTCACTCTGGTCTTAGAAGGAAATCTGCAAACTGTAATAATTTTGTGAGAGAACATCATCACAATTCTACTTATCTAACATCGAATGTATAGCTAGTTGGAATTGGCTTTTGAGGAGATAACAGGCACTGTGGTTAACCGATGATTTTTGTTATACAACCAGGTAGGTAAAGCTGAACCGAAAGTAATTTGATTTCAACAGTAATAAAATGTTATGTTTCTGTCAATAATTTATCTTCATGAAATTGCTTTCTACCAACTTTCGTCTAAAATATTACCTAAAGTGTCGTGTCGGACAGCCGGTCTATGAAGAAAGGTATTACTACACTGTTTGTAAATAAATTTCTCTAACTTCTTCGGAAAGGTTTTGCCAAATTGGTATATTCCGCTAAGTACATTACAAGTGCATTGCAATTCCGGAATTAGTTCGCAGTATATTTTCTTTTCAGGCCTTTTGTTGATATAATACTTCCCCAAAGATTTAAAGGTATCAATTTGCTCCCACCAAGTTAACTTGCCGAAACACTATCATATCAATATACAAAACAGAAACATGTGTGTGTTTCTTTGCTTTGCAGTTTAAGAACTTTATATTGAATATTTTCGCATTTGTTTGGGATGTCCTTTAAGTCACAAGATTATGAGTGAAAATAAGGTTGATTGACAGACATGCATATTTTACTTTGCGTCATTTGAATTTAATTTTAACTCGGGTTTTTCTCATCGATTATGTAATGTTATTTTACAAATCCTGAAGAGATACTCACTTGGGCTCATGGAACCTACCGTGACTAGTATTCAGAAGAAGTAGGCTGATACAAATCAGTCCTTACGCTTAAAGTAATGTCCCGTCAAACCTTCGAAGTAGATGCACTACTAGTGTAATTTTGCAACAGACATGTGAACTACCATTTACTTACCAGTAAGACGTGGTCGTTGCCCATTATCTCGACACAATCCCAAGCAGATTTGCTTTCCAGTGTTAGGAGGTATGGACCCATGTGATACATATAGCGAAGTTCCTAGAGAATTCAAATAGCAGAACGTGATCAACCACTTTAGCCGCTTCATTATTCAAGTGTTCATGCTGCTGTCGCTTTCACCATCTGCCGAACTTCAGTAGTTGTGACTACTAACCACTAAACAACAGGTATTGAAATACATTTGTGTTTCATAAAAAATGATTAAATAATATTTAAGCTACAGCGATATCCGCTCAAATAGCCGTGCGCAATAAGGTTATTTATTCCAATGAACCTTAAGAAAAGTACAAATGCGCAATGTTAAAATTCAGATGCGGAACGTATTATAATAGCTTTCACACAATAAGTTTCTCGAAGTAGCTTCCATCTTTATTGCTATCTGGAAAACTGTATCAATTCTTCACCACACGGCACGCGAAGATTAAAGGTGGAGCCATCCGCTTCAGGTTTGGTGCCAAAGCGTGTACCGATTTTCAAATGTGCTACATGTTGCTCCAGTTTTAACAAATGCACCTCCTAAACAGGTGAAATAAAAAATAGGCGAGTGAGGCATAACCCACTACAGATCACATAGCGAAGGAAAATATGCAAGCGGCATTCTCTTCAAACCAGGGGCAGAAACCGTCCATAAGCGAAGAAAAGTGTTCTTTTCCATCTAACCAATTCGTGTTGCTCATGGATGTCAAGTTTCAACATAACAGGAAACATACGGGATTTGGCTGTTGACCCGATATAGAGTGCACTACCAAATAACCACTATTCTTCAGTTTCCTAAATATAGAACTGAAAGGCATAATGACTTTAGTGTATCACGTGGAGAAGCGGCTGAAGTCACGCTGTAGTACACAGCAGTTGTCTGGGAGAAATAATTATTCTCTAATCAAAGCACCAAGCGACCGGAAAACTTTGATTTCCAACCTTTCGAAATGCATTGCTAATTACTTGCAAATATGCGTTAAACATTGGAACGTAGATGCAAAGCAGCAAACTGGTGTTTTAAATGAAGGAGACTATTGCAATGACCAATTTATTGTGCATGGTACATTATTCTAAGCACTATCCGCCTCAAAGTCGTCATATTTTTCTGGTAATAAACCGTTCCCAATTGCGCTTTTATTTTTCGAAGTCCTTCTGGAAAGCACGTTCTGGGATGGCGCGCAGATATCTTGTGCCATCGCCCAGAAGCTCCTTTAGACTTTAAAAACGACGTATTTTCACTATGTTTTTAGCTTTTGGAAACAGAAGAAAAGTTGGTGGGGCTGTGTCCGGAGAATATAGTAAAAGTATCACGAAGCGAGTTTGCTATTTTGCTTGATCGCTAAGGAAAATAAGCGGTGCGTTAACTAGAATTTCGTCGTGAGAAAACGTCCAAATTTAGTTTTATCACAGTTTAGGCTTCTTCCTTTGCATAGAATCCCTTAAATGCGCTGATATTCCCTGGTAGGATTATTCTTTTAACATCTGACCAAGTGGTATGAATTCCTGATGACCAATGACCTTTCATTCAAAAGCACATCCATCAATAACTTGATACTTGACCAACGCACGCTTGCTAATTTTGGCCAAGGAAACCCCTTCCGTGTCAAGTACAATTAATACAGTCCACCTTTGTGTTTGACTAAGCAAGTGCCATCTCTCTACATGTTCGGCAAAGTTAGTAACACAGTTTTACTCTCACACACATGTAATTCTTCAAGCAAAGTTATTGTTACGTTAGCACTAATCCGACGGAGAACTTGTGCACTTGCTCTCTTTAGTGGTTTTAGCTCGCCAAAAAGTTTAGAGCGAGGCGTGTTCAGTGCACGCAGCGCACTCCTGCTGTCATTTAGCAGGCTAGTTAACAAGTACATTTTCTTTTTGAAAACATCGGTATTCCAAGTGTTTCACTACTTCACTACTTTTCATCTGAAACGACAAACATTACTAATTTATTTAGAATACATAGAGCAGTTGAAAAGCAACCACGTAAGAACCTTGCATACCCGCACTTAGAGGAAATTTCTAAGTGTAATCATTGCGTAGACACGCACCATACGTTCGTCGACTAATGTACAAACATCAACACAATGAGATGTTTACCTCATAAACGACAAGCTCATAACAGCCAAATGATAGTGGCTGTTTTGCAAAGATTATTCAGAGGAACCACGACGGATTTTTTGGGACATTCAATCAGATGGCGCATCAGGAAGAAATCATGAGCGGGAAGGTTTTCGGTTGATAGGGAAAAAAGAAGGCGTACGTCGCCGGCACGAAAAACCGGTCAGCTACAGTGCGGTGAAATAGTGGCAAATCATTATTCTGAAGATAAATCTCATAAATTATAGTTGGCTCCTAACAGTGCATGCAGGTGACATGTGTTATGAATGTAAATCTGGAAACTGGAGTTTTGCTTCTTATTTCATGGTTTGTAATGTTGGAACTGAACTTCATATAACCAGTTAATCCGATGTAATTCAAGATAGCAGAGTAATGAATATATACGGTTTGACTAATGCATTTGTGGTTTAGGATCGGAAAGCACATGTTTGATTATTGGTGCAGAAGGATTCTATGCACATGTTCAACATACAAAATGTCTGTTTTGCTAAAAAGTGTGAAAAGTAGTGGCTTCCATTGGTGCTCGATAAGCAAAGCTATTTTAATATAAAGATTACGTGAAATTATGTGATGTAGTTGTCAACGGCCGATTTCTTGCTGACCTCAGTCAGAATCCATTTTATTTGACGCCATTATCCCCGAAATGCAGATTCCCAGTTTACAGCAGTAATGCTGTCGTATAAGCTGACAACCTGCTATCCTTTTCTCATCTATTTTGAAATGTTAGCTCTAACAATGCTCAAAACCAAAATTTTCCATCCCTTATTTTAGCCTACGTTTGCAGCCTCAGTATACGTGATAAATTTAAATTGTTTTTACATGACGATTTTATAGCGTCAAATTTTCGCATAAATAATACACGTAAACACTTCATCAAATGAATCTTCAACATAGTGCAAAAGACTGTTACGGGTGCTTTCGTATGTATGCAGAAGACTTAGTAACCACACTGACTGCATGTTCTTACCTAGTAATTGCCTATTTGGGTCCAAAAGTATTTCGTGTGTCATATCAGGATCATTGGTACCGAACAAGTAATGTGAACGCCTTCAAGTGTAAATAATGATAATCTATGAGTGTGTATTTCTGAAGGTGAAGGTTTCTAGGTATATAAACCTACCTTTCTGGAACGAGGAACACCTGGGATTGTTCCCTAATTTTGCAGATCTCGTTAGTTATTTCAGCCGCGTTTCTTGCACCAATTTTCATTCCTCGACGAGGTTTAGAATTTTCAGCATTTGAAATATTGCGATTAAAGTGAATTAAATGGCGAAATAGCATAGCAGTCATTGGGACGCAGTGACTGTGCGTATCTAACACTACAGTTTTATCGATGACTTCCCATTGGGTCATTCACAGCGCCCTAAGTTTATTGTTCCAAGAGTATAACGGTAATCATCGCTGTGCTTAGGTAGCTCAGTTGTCCACACTCACCTACATTGTGAACATAATCAACCATGTGAAATCCTTGCGCACATACGCCTCAGGGTATCAAGTAATACATAAAGTACTATCCTAGACAAACGCGCTAATGCACTGAAAATAAGTTAAAACAAATCAATAATCCCAGGGGCAGTCTCACACTCAACTATGCAACTAAAATTTCTGCAGCAGAGAAATGCAAGCCTATCAGTCTCACACAGATTGGTGGCTCCGACTGAGTCCTTTGCAGTGTCAGATCGCTTCGTGCTACTAACTCACCTGGAACAGATGTGCTCCGTTAATGACACTCCGGGGTAAGTAACCGAATTGGTAGTATGAGACTGGTAGATATTTTGTAAGCGTTTAATTCCAGGGCAGTCATGTCCTGTGTATGACGTATATTTACTTTACAAATGTAAAAGCGCACATCCGCGCTGTAAAATCCATAGGCAAACTTCAGCCATGCACCACGCGTATACATCAGCAAACGTGTTACCATTAACACATTGGCAGGGCCGAGGTTATCCGTAATGAAAAAGCACATCCACTCAACTGGATCACAGCGAGTGGATAAAAAATAGGCGGCATGCGAGTTAGGTTGTTACGTGTGAAACAGGATTATTTAATTTACAGTGAATAGATAGCTTAACGCTATAGTGAATCAAGACTTGGTCAGGTACAAAAATCAATCCTACGCAGGTTGACGTAGTCCGTACAAATGCCGTTGTTAATTATTTTCTTTTGAATGCATATTGCAGATACCTAGAACTTGGGGATACCATCTGCTTTGTTTTACCGGTAATTCTATCGTCATATTGTGAGGCAAAGTTTTTCTTTTAACTATTATCTCAAAAGGGGAGTCCAACAATTACAAAAGAATTAGGCTCAATAAGGATAATTGTCAAGATAACTTTGTTAAGCAAGAAATTTTCTACCAGGAAACTAACCAAATTTTCTCAACACCTAAAACAGTTACGTAATAGTGAGACCTGATAACGTGTGAAATGTGCCAAGGTATTCCAGCACGCTTGATTCCCCATTCAACTCCCACGTTAGCTCCGTAAGGCTCTATTTCTCAATGGTTGAATACCGCACTGCCCAAACGAGAAAATGCAACTTGTTTCAACTATGTACGAATCGTATTGCTTATAAAAATTCAGGCCCAGGAATTATGCTTTGGCAACTTGTTCTCCCCAATGTTGCTAGCTGCTTCCCGATATACCCGTAAATGAATTGCGCACCAACTCGGTTCATCGAATATAGGCACACCTCTAGGTTGTCCCAGCACAATCATAAAGTTACGTGATGTCAGTCTTTTGTGCTACCGGTAGGAATAATACACAAATGTCAGCTAACGGTGTTCAGGCCCGCACTGACGCATGCTAATATTCGCGGAGGACATGTAGTAACATGCGCTACAAAGCGTATAAATTCTACCGCGTCTGTGCTGAGAGTCTTTGCATTCTGTACAAATATGCACAAACCATTTCACCATTGACAGTGGCATGGACGACCGGTGTCATGTAAAATGTATCAGAGCGACATACAGATTTAGCGACTACCTGTTTACCGTATGGAAGTTAAATAAAAGCACGCAAAAACAACTAAACCGATTTTTGCGCGTAACTGACGTTATTCTTTTCAGTAACTTTACTGTATTCAATCAGACTACAACGTTTCAAAATCCAGTGCATACCTGTATTCCGTATTTGCAATAATCCTCTTTGTTCAGATAAGGTTTTTGTTGTAACGTAACACAGTTCTTGTAACTCCGCTCTGGGGGCTAAATTTGGAGAGCTGCACTGATAAGCGGAAGATGACTCTACGGAACGCGACTCCTTTGTTCCTGATTCAAAGTCCGTCTCCACTTCCTCTTTAGAAGTATAGGGATTTCTCGGATTTGCAGTGGTATTGGAGTGCACAACAGGAGAGCAGTTACTGCTCCCCGCGTTCCCCGACCCGACAGCTGTGGTGTTGGTAGTGGTATTCGCCGAAGACTGACCTTCAGATAAATATGGAAACCTGGGACACACGGGGGTATTCATGTACTCTGCCGCTGCAGGATCATTTAGGTGACATTGGAAAATTGCATAGAACTAAAGAAACACAAAATTGTGCTAAGGAGTTGAAATGTCCCCGTTGGATGTGAGCTGATCTAGTGAACTCCATTCGAAAGTCATGAAAATTAAACGTATCACTTATGCTTCTTTCTTTCTTATGGTCAAATACATATTAGACAACGCCTGAGTTACATACCATTCGGGTAAGACAGACAGTAATGTCAATTACTACTAAAAATGGCGAAAGTTTGTAGCAATCCAGTTTCCGAAAAACATCAGTTGATTTTCTAACAGTATAGTTTTTAAACGAGCAACGCAGATACTGGATAAGCTTTTTATCGCATGGACGGCTATAAATGTTCATTGTGTTCACAATTTTATAGGCTCGAGTATGTTAAATCCAGACAAAGTTTCTAATATTTGCCACCAGCAGAGCAGCCTGTCATATCCTACATTGCAAACAAATTTGGCTAGATTAACTTCAAATATTATTATTAAAACAGTCGCCTGTACCTTGTACAAATTGGTTTTAAATCCGATTTGTTTCAATATGTAAAATAGTGATATAATTAAACAACACATTAGGAATTCAGCCAGCGTCACCTTATGTATTTCTTTGTTGGCAGCTCAACTTACATTAGAGTTGGGTAGGTTGCTCTTGATATCAGAATGTCGCCGTCGGTTGAGTTGACGTTTTGTTGTACACAAGAACCTATCTCATTTTGTGACACGGTTCCTGTCGTATGGATGTTAGATACAAAGTATGGTAGCGAAGCAATCAATGTATCTGCAGGAGGATTCATAGCACCGACACGAACCAGACTGGTAGGTGCAGGAGAGTAGGAATTCATAGGAAATTCCGTTGTACCAGAGGGCCCAAAGTATGTTGCAGCTGGAACTAGAGGAAAAGCTTGAATTACAGGAAACGGCTGTGATTGTTGGTTTTCCTTCATTGGGTTATAGCGACCAGGTAGATTTTACCCTTTTGCGTGAGGTGAGAATTTGCTAATCCTTCCTAAAATATACGGTTTGCTTCGAATCCGCTCGGAACTTTTATGGTAGTCGTAGATTGCTTGAAATCGTTCATCAGTAGTGGATCTGTTCACCAGGAAAAATGGAGCGCAAAAACACACTTCAAGCTTGTTCGGGCATTACAGTTGTCCATAACTGTGAGAAAAGCAACTTCAGCTACAAATACACGCCCTGGTGTCCTGAAGCTGATTTTCTCTAAGTCTGCAAATTTATCCTTGCGCGCAACTGCCAGCCTATTCCTCTAACATACTCTGTAACATCCACAGGAATTGATAACTAGTTAAATAGTTGAAGCATGAGGCGATTGCATTGTTTTACACCCTTGCTAAATGGCAAATTTACGGTCTGCACTTGAGCATCGTTAGAGGTAAGAAGCACAATGGTTCCCAAGCATACAGAATAATGAGACAAAGCAAATATCGGTGCGCACACCGTCGGAATCCCATACATCGGGTTAAGATAAGCCGATTGTAAAGCGCGTAAACAATGTAAACAATTCGTGGATGGTAAATGATTCATGTGTCAGCAGCTGCAGTTAGATGCCTTCCTCCTTGCACTTGCGATTAATGAGTAAAGTAACGCAACTAAGAACAGAATACTCGACAAAAATAGTAGAGAATAGGAGAAACACTAGCAACATGTAACTGTATATGCTGCACATTATATGCCTACCACTTTTGCAGCCAAATCAAATATATCCATAAAAATTCCGGACTATGGCATAGAAATTACATCTTTATATATAAGCTCTAACGGACACATTGCATACAAATCTATACAGCTAGAGTTTACGTTAATTACTAACATAGTTTTCTCAACTGTTCGATTAACTACTCTTTGGAAAATGTACTCTTAACTGGATTATACGTTATTCGTTAAGATGAATTTGTAAT
Organism: Dicrocoelium dendriticum; assembly: GCA_944474145.2. Classification (NCBI taxonomy): domain Eukaryota; kingdom Metazoa; phylum Platyhelminthes; class Trematoda; order Plagiorchiida; family Dicrocoeliidae; genus Dicrocoelium; species Dicrocoelium dendriticum. The sequence goes on from CALYDF020001431.1 coordinate 45,503, forward strand.
ATATCGATGAACAGCTTATCTTTGAGATATGTTTCGCATTTTATCCTGGCTATTGGATACTGCGGAGATATAACCGGCAGAAGTCATCAAAGGTGAAACATTTAGGAGTTTTACCATAAATACATAACACAAATGTCTGCAGACTCCAGTGCTGTATGGCATTCGGGAAACAAATGTACATTTATATTTAGCAAACTTGTAGTGTGGAAAATATCGAACTGGAATCCGTGGCAAATAAATAAACTGGACGAAAATAATGGAAACATTTTAGCGCGAGTTTGTTGTTACCCAGGACATAGGTAAAAAATCGCGCTATTCAGAGTTCCTTAGTGGAGTACTCTTATTTACACGTTTATGTGTGAGCGGATTACTTTGTAGCAAACGTAAATACTAACCATCTGAATAAGATCAATCTATACCCTGGGTTGCCTCCTACCAGCTTCTGCTACGAAACTGTTTATCCCTAAGCGCTGAGTTGGGGTCACATTGAAATAATTTATGAAGGTGTGGAAGCCGTGGCAGAAACAGGACCTCGTTGTCCTCGAAACTCCTTAACAAAGAGCAAACAAGAATGTTAGTGGCCTCTTTCATCTGTCCTATAGGCGTGGACTGATGTATCTAATAATTTACAACATTCAAATGTTTTGTTTGTATGGATCTCATAATGATGTACAGGAGTCTGAAGAACCCAAACCACATTTGCCACCCTCTGCTGAGTCTGAACCACAATACAAACTTAAGAGATCCTCCGCCGTAACGGAAAATGCAGTAAAGCCAGCTGGAATACCGTGGAAAAACGGAAAAGGCAGTACATCCAGGTAGAATGCCGTAGAAACTTCCGCTCTCTCCGTGTGTGTCAGCCTTGGAATGCTCACCCTAATTTTAATCTTTGTCCCAAACTAGCGGTAGTTAATACGTTGACTCATTTACACTTTAATTTATAACTTGTGAGCCAGGGGCTACAAAACACAAGTAACCATTGTATTACCAAATTGCCAAGCAATGGATTTCATGGATTAAAATTTTTATACACGAACAGGTCCGCCGTTATAAAAAGTCTATGGTGAGTCACCATAACGCCTGTAACTCTATCACAAATTTTCCTTCCCAATAAGTTCCATACAAGGGGACAATTTAAGCATTGCTTTTATATCTGTACCACAATGTTGATACCATGTAATCGTCCAGGTTAACAAGCACAGCATTAACGGTGCAATGAATTAGTTATTCCGCAGTGTTGGCTTTAGAGTAATTGGTACGCGTTTTATAATAGACTGGAGTTGTATCCTCAAAACTCACCCTTGGAGACCAAAGCATTTTTCTCCAATGGAATAGAATCATGTCCTAAAATAAAAAACAATCCATAAATACAATCGTTTGACTTGATTTCTTATAAGATACACTAAATTTCGCATTTATGGTCCTAGTTAGTAAACACTCATACAAATCTCGACAACTAACTACTTTAATGTTGTTTAAACAGGTACAGTATAATGACTACAGTCAATTCTGCCTTTCCCCTAATGGTTAACGTTATATATCTGTCATAATTTGGTATAGACCTTCAACAATAGAGTCACAACAGGTTAGGTATCTAACCAGAAATACAAATAGCCAGAAAAAATAAGTGAGTTGCTAGCACCCTCTCCCTATTTCATTCCTGAATTTGGTTAATTACACTACTCACAAACATCCAAAATTAATCTACCATTGCCCATTGGACATCCGAAGGACAGGTACTTCATTCCATTGGGAAGTGACGGGTGAATGAGCCAATCTGCAACACCAAGGCAGGTACTGTGAGCTCATTGGCAATACGTTGCACACCCAGCAGAAAGCATGTATTAAAATTTGCGCACCTGATCGTCAGCCCTCGGTAGATCAGTGGTAGAGCAGCGGACCGGAAATTCGTGTACCGGGGTTCGATTCCCCGTCGAGGCACATTATTGAGCGTGAATTTTAATCATGACTTCCCCTTTCTATAATATACATGTGTTGCTGGATCTTATGCTCACCAAAGAGGGGCATCTCATGTATGTACTGGTCGTAGAATTCCCTTTAGGACGCATTGGTCATGTACGCGTCAGCTTTGACTTCATCTGCTATGAGGAATACAGCAACCAGAACCCTTAGTTGGTGCGCACCATTAAGCGCTACGACCGCTTAGCCCAACTCGTCAGTGGCACGACCTGATCGTTCCTCGCTGAAGGCCATCCTGAAGTCGCTTGGTTTGAGTTCGCCAGACGATTCAATAAACTGGTTATAGACACCTCAATAAGGGTTTCAATTGGATCAAAACCGTTTACTTCATGAAGCGCAGAACTTGAAAATGGTTGGGTATATACAACACAGCCTAGTGAAAGCACAGATGCTCACCAATGCCAAATGATTGCGACAATACTTAGTACATCGTAAAACTGCACACAACTGCTTAGAGATGACAAGGTAGCAAATTAGCAGATTATGGCGAAAAGGTTCAGCGCTAACAAAAAACTAATGTACAAGTATGTCAACGACCGTCGTGAGTTGAGGCAGGGAATTCCTCCGCTCCGGAGGACTGAGGATTCAGTTAGAAGAGCCATAGAAGCAGCAAGCGCGTTGAGGACGGAATATGCTCCCAGACATCAGAGATGTTACCGTCAGGTCATTTGTCAACTTTTGTTTTTCTGCCTCCAAGATTAACCCACTATTTTAGGGCCGAAGCTGTTTTGCGGAAGCTGACTTCTCTGGGCAAACACAGCTCCGGGGTGTCGGCACCATCCGCCCAGATGCACTAGGAGCAGCAGCAGGACAACTGGAAAAATCCTCGGTACAGTTGTTCCAAGCTGCTTAGACCAGTATTAAATTACTGCGCTGTGGAAACTTGAAATAAAACTCGGATTCGCAAAGGCGGAAGCGGGACTGAGCACTCAAACTACTGTCCAGTGTCCCTTCTCCTGTATTATTCAAGGTAATAGAATCCAACGTCGCAGATGCGTTTGTGTGTTATCTTGTAAAGTAAAGTATTATTACTCCAGAGTAACACGGCTTTCGTCGACAGCCACCATGTACGAGGATTTTATTAATTGCAAGGAGTAATTCGACCGATTCAGCTGCGGCTGGTGAGGTCGTTGATGTGATCTAATTGGATTTGTCGGAGGCGTTTGCTCGTTTTGATCATCGGATTTGCCTTTCCAAGCTCCAATATTACGGGATCGGGGACCCTCTTTTGAGCTAGGTAACAAATATCTCCTGCAACGGCAATCAGTGGTGAAAGTCAGGAGTACCATATCTTAACCCATGCAAGCCAAGTCTAGGGTGCCCAGGGCTCAATTCTAGATCCACGGTTGTTTCTGGTATTCATCAATGGCCGAGCACCAAAAATTGCTTCAAATTTCCTGCACTTTGTTTACCATATCGATACCTGCAACCTGATTCAGGTGGATGCCGATCAGAATTTGTTTCATTGTGACCTGGATTTATTACGTGAATAGCCAGACTGAAATCTTATAGTTCAACGTGGATAACTGCAAGGTACTCCTGATTACTTATTCTTACAAGCTAGGAACGCAAGTACTGTATCTAACAATCTTCGAACGCGAATTAGGCGTGCTAGTTCAGGATAAGTTGGGTTGTTCCAAGCAATCCGCAAAGACTACGAAAACTGGTAACTAGTACATCAGCTTGTTACGATAGTCATCCGAACAAATAACCCATATTTGCAGAAAAATACTGAATACGTATGTTCGCCCTCCATGTCGAATACGAAATCCAAGCCTGGCAGCAATTACTCAAGCACAACTTTACTGCACTGGAGGGACCTCAACGTCGGTCTTCTATATAAGTCGTTGGAATGCGCCATCATACGTAAGATCAGAGGCTAAAACGTTTGGGAGTATTTAGTGGGTGGTATCGCCATCTTCGATGCAACTTGCTTTTGCTATATTTCATTTTGCGCAAGCCAAGTCATGAGTGCCGCTTTCTACTGCAATTCAGCATTGAAACCACATCTAGTGTCCACTCCTTGACATAAGCCGAATATTACAACAGCCTGGTGTGTCGTTGAATCTTCTCTACCTGATGAGTCCAAACCAGGTCGAAACCGCAGTCGTCGTGTGCCAGTATTTTGATCAGCAACTCCAAATATTTCCATTTCACATTCAGTCTTTTTGATTGGAATTATCGACGTTCACCACAATTGAACCGAGTTCTCCATGGGGGTTGCTTGTAGCAACCCAACCACACGTAGGGTTCTCCAAGTCCAACGTTAAACTTTGTTTCCATTCGTGTGTGTCAACCAAGGATCGCTGTCACCGAATCTGTTGCTTTATCTCCCAAGCTAGCCATTTTTAAAAGTCTGTTGGATGACGCACTCTCCCAGTTACCTTTTGTTACCTAACGCTACGCTCCATCCTACTACTAGGAAGTAACTTGGATACACTTTTCGGCTAATGGAAGCTATGGAAACACTCTGAGTGTAGTGCTACTAAATTAAAAACCATAAGTACATTATTTTGACAGTAATACTACTAACAGCACTTTCGCATTAATGTTT
>CALYDF020001432.1:0-11891 GCA_944474145.2 Dicrocoelium dendriticum
AAGATAATCGAATACGGTCTAATTCTTAATGGTTAGTACTCATTCTCTGTCTCTGTCTGATAAACCTGGATATGCACACTTGAATTGTTCAGTAGTTGGAAAAGAAATTATGGTGGGGTTTGTGCAGTCACAATGGACCTAGCTTGAACATTTTAATTATTCAAGAATATTTACTTGTAGATCATTTCACTAGGTGCTAATTAAATGATCGTTGAACACCCTTAACTACTATTCTAACATTTTTCCCAGGTTTACTAAACCCCGATGAACAAGGTTCTAAAATAGATCGAGTGCAGAACTTATGCAGAGCAGCTCAAGATTGACTAAGTACCATCGGGTTACAGGCAGAGCTGATGACTGAGTTGGCCTTTGCCATACCGTATTTTGAAATGAGTTTCGGTTAGTACATTAATCCTCTCATTAATGCAAAAGGAGCTGCTTCTTACTGATTACGTGCTGCGAATCCATTGGTTTCTTAAGAATGAATTAGTCTGTCTAAGTAACGAAGTTCCGTCTCTTTATCTTTCACGTGCTAATCGGCTGATCGCTTTGGTATAAAACCTGAGGTATCGGCATTACCTTCCCTTTACATTCGATATTTCCCTATTTCTCAATATGTGAAGAAGCGTTTATATTTCATAAATAACTGCAAAAACAAGAACTCGTATTGTCTTCGGATTAGTGTTTTGTGAAATTTAAGCAAACGTCCGTTCATTTCTTTAGAAAATTTATGAATCATTCCTAAACGTAATTGCTGATCCTTCATAATGCAGACTCCCAAGGGATGTGTGTGCAATCAGTAATTGGTTACCAATGTGCTGCAAATGAATTAAGGCTCGAGGCATGTTAGAGTCGTTTAGATGGAAACGAGTTAAACAGAAGTAGGGATTCTACCCCAGACGGAAAGAAATTTGCATTCTGTTTTTTGCATGCTTCCTCCGCGTGCAGTCTCAGTGGAAATTCCAATGAAATAATACCAACTTGTAATTAGGCTTGCCAATGCGCAATCAGATCAGAAAATCTTTGATTGAAAGGCGCATATCTATGAATCTGTAGTAACCCTCAGTGAAGAGGTTTTTTAACTGCTCTTGGTTAGAAAGCATAGGTTAATGGTCACTCAGAATGCGAAGTATGCAGTTAAATATTTTGCATTGTGATGCAGCTATTACGTAAGTTTATAAAAGGAGACCATATGCTTAGTCGTTATTTCAAACATATCACCAGTTTTCTGAATGCCAAATTCTACCTTCAAAAGCAGTTAATTCACATATTTCGCATGGGTTTGAATCAAATCTTGCAACATTAAAGATGTTCATCATATTGTTTGAGCAATGTGTCAGTGACGCGCCTATCCTTTTTTCGCTCTGCTACGCCCAAACCGCTACTGCTTTAGACGAACTGCATCAAGGAAAATGCATGATTAGCGAAAATTCTGGCAACTGCAACTATACACTTCTTTAGTTGATGACGCGTGGTCAGCAAACACTAGGTTTCCTTTCAGTTACAATCTACGTCCAGAAATCTGGGAGCAGAGATAGAGAAACTTTGCAGATTTATAGCGCAAGGCACAAATAAAAGAGACAGCAATACCGCAGAAATGGTAGTAGTAGTAGTTGTAGTTGTAGTAGCAGTATTACTGATGGTCGTAGTAGTAGTAGTAGAAGCGTGTATAGTTACATTTACATCTTACCATCTCCTGAGGTTAGTAACCATCGAAATCATTACCAGCTTAAACAATTGCAATCATTTAAGTGTAAACCAACTAGATACTAAGTCGTTAGATTTAACTATCATCAAAATTGAAATACTTACGAGATCCAGGCCAATAGTTTTCATTACCACCTTGTCAGATCGTGAATAATGAGGAATAAACTTGATTTTATAGCACATAAACTAATGTAGTGGTTCTTAGCTTAATATCTTTGATATTCATCTTCTATTTTAATGAAAGAAAAATCAGTTCATTTACAAACAAACACTGCATCGGGTTTATACAGGACTACCATACATTTTGCTGTTAGGATAGCTTGTATATCTAAAAAGCAATGGGCGAACTTTAATTGAAGATACATCCTAACCAAAGTTAATCGTACAAAAAAGGGCCCACACTGTGGTATGAATGCGGCGACAGCCTTAACATTTGCAGAAAGTTGTATCGAATTTTGTTGAATCGAAAGGTGTTCCTCGGTCAGTTTTAATGGTGGATGGGCACCCGTAGTGCGAGAACCAACCGTATAAGAAGGCTCGGATAACAGTCTCAGTTGTGCAGTATGTTAAGGGTATGGCTTCTGGCCATCTGGTGAAGCGGTCGACACATGTAAGGATGTATACGGATCCGCGTGAAGGCGGCAATGGACCTACCTGGTCTACGTGTACATGCGAGAACTGAGAGTCTGGGGAAGGAAATGAACCAAGAGGACTGCGGGTGTGACGATGTACTTTGCATCGCTGGCACTGAAGTCAGGCGCGAGCCAAGGTACGAACATCTTTGTTTACGCGTGGCCAAGCGAAACGTTCGGTGACCAATTTCAAACATGCACGGATACCGGGATGTGATAGTGAGTGCAGTGCGTCAAATAATGTGCGTCTGAAGGGGGGGTCCTAGGACAACTTGTGGAAGTGTCACAAAGAATGGTTCATTCAGTTGTTTGAATAGGAACAGGTTGCACATGCAGCGAAGTGGACTGCAGCGTGTGCTCTATGTCTTCGTCTTGAGCCTGAGCCGATGCCATGGCGGCAAGATCGACGGTAGGCAAAGAATGGAGAGTAAGCTTGACGCGTGAGACAGCGTCGTCGATGGGATTGTCGACATCTGAGACATGACGTATGTCAGCAGTGAACAGCGTGACAAATTCTAGGTGTCTTGTTTCCCGTAGTGAATATTTGTCGCAAGCACAGTTGAAGGCGAAGATAAGGGGCTTGTGGTCAGTCTAGACCGTGAAAGCGCGGCCTTCGAGTGTGTGCCGAAAGTGACGAATGGCTAGGTAAATGGCCAGCAGTTCTCTACCAAACTTGCTAAAGCGGGATTCCGCTGGCTGCAGACGCTTGTAGAAGAACCCAAGGGGTTGCTACTGCCCACAAACGTGTTGTTGGAGGAAGGTTCCTACCGCAAAGTCTGAGGCGTCAGTCGTAATAGAAAGGGGCGCAGTCGATTCGGAATGAGCGAGGAGGGCTATGTTGGAGATAGCATCCTTGAGCTCGGCGAAGACTGTCTGTGCAGTGTCAGGGAAAGCAAACTTAGGTTCATTCCCTCTGAGTAGCTCGGTCAGAGGCTGCATGAGTTGAGAGCAGCGCGGAATGAAGCATCGATAGTAGTTACCAAACTACAAAATCGACGGTGCTTGAATGAAGTCGGAGCTGCGAAGTCCTTGATTTCCTGGATCTTATCAGCAAGGACTGCGATGCTAGACAATGAAATGTGGCCTAGGAATTATACAGTTGATTTGCCGAGTTCACACTTAGTCGGGTTGACTGTGATACTGTGTTGGGTCAAACGCTGGAAGAGAGTTCGAAGATGCTCGAGGTGGTCTTGTTCCGATGAACTGGCTACTAAATATCACCGAGGTAGGAATAAGCGAATTCTAGGCCGCAAGTGACATCGTGGATGAAGCGTTGAAAGTTTTGTGCAACGTTGCACAGTCCAAATTACACTCTTAAAAATTCAAACAAGCCGATAGAAGTGATGACGGCTGTTTTAGGAATGTCACTTTCTTCTACAAGTATCTGGTGTTAGGCGCGAACCAGATCTATCTTGCTAAATATCGTCTCAATTGCGAGGCATGGGGTAAGGTCCTGTATGTGTGGGATGGAATACCTATATGGGACGGTTAGCCGATTAAATGCGCCGTAATCACCGCAAGGGCACCAGTCACCAGATTTCTTGGGGACCATCTGCATGGGCGAGGATCTAGACTGTGGGAAGGGCGGATTATTCCAACTTCAAGCATGTGCTTAAACTCCGCCCTAGCTTCCTTTCGGTTCTCTGGAGATAGTCGGCGTGGACTGTAAGACACAGGTGGACCATTCGTCCGTATGTGGTGCGTGACTTGGGCTGCCACTGGCAAGGTGGTGTTCATTGGCTTAACGAGCTAGGAATACTGAAAAAAAAGGTTGGTGTAATCTGTAGACTTCTAAGGAAATCCGTAGACTAGTGTTATAGATGCGATATCGGCGATGATGCCACGTACCCTAAGTTTCGTTACAGCGTTGACTATCATCTGGCGTTTCGCATTGACGAAGAGATCGAAATGCCTGAGAAAGTCAATGTCGATGTTGGCAAAAGGGACTGTAGCGACGGTGAATACCCAGCGGAAGGTGCGCCGAAGACCTAGGTCCAGGGTAAGCGACCGATGACCGTAGGAGGCTATTGGCGTACCGGTGGCAGAACTGAGGCGTGTCGACAAGGAAGCGATAGGCTCACCTGGCATAGGGGTAATGACGCAGACTTCCGCCCCGGTATCAACTAAGAACTGGGTCTCGGAATCATAATCCCTAATGTAAATGAGATGACTATGGGCTTTGTCGACACCGTTAGTCCTTATTGCGGGCCGGCCTGGCAGACCCTCTGTAGCGCAGTAGCTACATGACTGTACGCACTTACTTGCTTTATTAGCGAAACGCGGGTGGTAAAAGCAGTAACCTGTGGCATCAGGTTTTGTGCGACGGAGCGATGATCCAGAGCGGCTGAGGTGCTTACGGTTTAAAGTGAGTTCCTCGATCTGGTGCTGAAGCGACGCTATCTGGAATGATAATGCCTCTATTGCCGACGGCTGGCTAGTCGCATTTGTCAGTGTGGTTGCACCAGCACAAAGTTGCTTATGTGCTTTGGCTTCAGTCTCTGGCTGGTGCCGTTCGATGACGCGGTCTGCTAGATCTGCAATTAATGTGATTGGCAAATCACCTGCTACCGCAAGGATAGCCTGAGTGCTTTCAGGAAGGCGTTGCATCCACAGCTCGCGGATAATCCCTAGGTCTTGTTGGACTTGCCAATGAGCTGTTACATTTCGTGCAACAAGGCTAAGGGCATCCCTTCTCCTAATAGCAAATCACTGAATAATTGCTGCAGACTTACCTTGCCAGAAGGCATGCTTCGCTGAATGATAGCCTTTTTAAAATTCTTGTATTTCATTACTAGATGGGGGGAAAATATGATGTCACTCACCTGCGAAGACATACGCTGAGTAAGGCAAGCTTTTACCTGCTTATAAATGGCGAGATCAGAAGCAATCCTACGAAAGTAAAAATCGGATTCTATGTGCAAAAACCATAACGCAGGGTCATTCTTCTAAAAAGCTGGAGTGGCTAACGCAACAGAATTGACCATGACAGACTCAATGGCGTTAACCGCGTATGGAGACAGCTTATCCTCTGGAGAATCCAATGTAAATGGCAGATAAAATATATGCGGTAGGTGAGAAAAAATATGATCACAAGTAATGAAGCACACAATCACTGGAACGAGCTCACCAGAATGAAAATTCAAAATGGCGGACGGCGTCTTCTTGACCGGGGTCACCAATTGTTGTGGGGAGCCCGGGATACCAGTCGGTAGGCAATGACAAGTAAGACGTGTCAAATACGGGACGGTATAGAAGTCGCAAGCGGCTGAACCCAACGTATATTGTGCACGCTACAAAAATAGGAAGCGAATCAACCAGAGCGAGAAACGGTGCATCAAGTAACTCACCAAAACTCGTTGTGTCAATGGATGTGCAGTCAGTAGGACAAGTGGATGTTTTGAAGGTTAAAAATAACGTTAAATCCAATGTTGCAAAATACTGAAAGAGCATGTTTTCCGGTACACTACAGTTCTCCGCTAAATGATTGCAGTCCAAGGACAGTACCGTGATCACTGTAAGCATATGGTGCGTCGTAACCATTTATCCTTTTGGTACATCAGTATTGATTTCCCTCAAGACATATCATCTGACTTGGACATACTTGGGCTCACCAACGCGCATCATTTGTCCAACCGCAGCCGAAGTCACGAACGGATTTGCATTGAGAGATGATCATACCATTTGCAGAAAACACCACTTGCCGTAGACGACGTTACAATAGACGCAACTTAGTCTAAAATATGTTGTGAAACCTCCAGTGTGCCCCCACCTCTGCGAGAAAAGGTAAATTGGTTTGCTTCTGTGAACATAAATGCCGTGCCGTGCTTCATAATGCTACGGATTTTATTTCCGTAAATAAGAAATGACAAATTACCTATGACAATCCCGTTTATGACTGTTTTATGGGTGAAAAAATATTGACTATTTATGCCATTTGCATCCTGGCCCAAGGGTATGCTGAAAGACAAATGAGTTGTGAAATATAAATAAAATAGGATTTTCCGTCGTCGAAACTATTTATATCCACCATATGCAGCCAATATTTTGTGCACAAGAAGGATTCATAGGAGCTTAGCCAAATGACACTGTTAATTAATTACTTGGGACTACTGAGCTTTGTGTATACATGCTTACTTAGTTCTCTTGGCTTACCATATATATCGGTGTCTCAATTTATTCATTTTGATCGTCCAAACAGCCCAGAAGTCAATACAAGGCGAGAGTTGATGCTTTCCGCACAAGCAGTGATATATAAATGTTTGGGTCTGATGAGAATTTATCGAAAATACTTATCGACCCTTACATGATTTTTGATAATGATTCATTTTAATGATATTATGATATTTGCTTTGCTGAAGACCAGCATTTCCCGTTATTCATTGAAGCTCTTGAATGAGTAACTAAAGTTTAATACTCAGCTGGAAGATTCCAGGGTGGATTCGGATATCCTCCATGAATTCGTGAGGGCTAGCCGCTATCCCAAGTACTTTTGGTGGAAAAGATTGCGGTGTGGCCTCTACCAAAATGCAAAAGCCTTGAAGAGACATGCGCTCAATTAGGTAGATGCCATACGCCTTAAGATGTCGGAGCTGTAGAAATTCATTTCTCAAAGATTACCAGCGGTGTTAAGCCTGCATGAAGACTTGAGGCAGCCTTTTGCGGTACATGTAAAAGTGGTTAAAGAGAAACTGGGAGCATGGAAACAAAGGAAGTTAGTTAGTAAGCTTAATAGACATGTCACCTAATTGACATTTCCGAGTATCTTGCAGCGATACATGTTTAATCTTTTCAGTTTGATGCTAACCCAGCTCCCGCTAAACATGTTATAGGTAGGTCCAAAATTTTCCTCCCATGTAAGAAAATAGATCAGTCGGATTTATTGGTGCAGTTTGTAAACTAAGTGCTCAGACTAAAGGCCTGCTTCTAACCTCCTCAAATGATGTTGAGAATGTAAAATTTAGCCTAGCTCACAGTTCTCACGAATACGTTAAGACCAGACCATCAAGTAATTGTATCATCATTGGGGAACAAATAGAGTAACTTAAAGAGCTACGGTTAAACAATGAATCGATAGTTACTAAGCCAGAAAAGGGTTCCAGCATAGCGCTAATTGATCGGGTGGTTTATATGCGTAAAATGCAGCATATCCCCAGTGAGGAGAGTAAGTTCTATAGGCTCATGGATGGAAAAGATAACACAGGGAGTCAGGTAATCAGATGACCCACTACCACAGGAGAATGATGCAAGACAAACTCATCACAAAGCATGAATCCGAAAAGCTGAAGCCTTCAGGTGGAAACCTACCGAGATTGTATGGCCAGCCAAAAGTTCACAAGATGGCACCCCAATGCGCCCAATCTTGGACATGGTGGGTTCTTCCCGGCAATTTTGGCCTAGTGGATGGTGGCGAATCTGCAGACGTTAATGAATTTGCTTTTCACTTACTGAGTGAGAGACACGTTCAAATTCACTGTGAGGATATCCGAAATCAATATTGATAACAAAATGTTGATATCAATTGATGCTCAATCGCTGTTCACAATCATTCTATCCCTTAAAATATTGTAGTATGTATGTGAGCTTGCTTGGCCACTGCGCATAAACGCAACTTTTTGGGAGGATTTGCTAAAAGAGGTACTACTTCGTTGCACGTTAAATGTTCAGTTCACCTTCAGTGCTGAAATGTACCGTCAGATTGACGGAGTGGCGATGAGATCTCCTTTGGGACCGATGCTGGCTGATATTCTCATGGCGAAATTGGAACAGCGCCAACTTACGACGAATACCAGTGGAACCGTAATGTACGCGCGGTGTGTTGACGACACCTTCGTAGTTTGCAAATCCGATAAGCATGCCGTTCAGTTGCTGAAATCGTTCAGTGAAACACACAAGAACCCCCACTTCACTTATGAAAACGAATTCGGAAACCGGTTACCTTTCCTGGATGTATAAATTTTCCGTCACTTGGACGGGTCGTTCAGTAGAAAGGTACACAGAAAGACACATAGACCGAGCTGTACACTAACTTTCACAATGCAATACCTCGACAGCATAAGGAGTTAATTCAGATCTCTCGTCTTCAGGGCGCGGTATTTGTACGTCAGATACCGTCAACGAAGAGCTACAGAGAATAATCGATGCCCACAGTGAAAATAGTTATCCTGATAAATTTCTCAAGAAACATTTGAAGGAACACAACCGGAAGCTACCTAGAAGCGTTTCTCCTAACAAAGAGCTTTTCCTACATGTAGCGGTTAATGGCGATTCTGCAGCTGCCATGTAATCCCGATACCTGAAGGATGCCGCTGTGAAAACGTATTTTGCGCCCCACCTGCGAATTGTTTATCATAACAAGCCATTGTTCACAAAACCCTTTATAGACGGACTACCGTATTCGACCCCTTCAATGATCGTTTATCAGTACTCGTGCTCATATGGTGCACCATACGTGGGTTTCTATACGAGGTGCCTATCTCAGAGGATTCGTGAGCATATACCGGCATGTTTTTACAAAGGCGAAATGATGTCCTCAGACAGCTCAGTCATGTCGCACCTTTTTGTATGTGGTCTACAGCTTCCCAGATAGACTTATAAGTCATCTACTCACTACATGAGAACTTCTCCCAAGGAATTTTGCAAACAGCTCTTATTTACCGCCGGAGTTCTATATACATCCAACCTCTAAAGCCGGAAGTATATGTACAAAAACGATCCAGACGGTAGATACTGCTACCTTGGTCAACTGATACTGTTATTTGCGTATTTGGCTGTTAACTACTTACTTACTTCGGACTACAGAGCTTTGTGTATACATGTTTCTTAAGGTCACTTGGCTTACCATTTATATGCCTCTCTCAAATTATCGATTTTGATCGTTCAAACAACCCAGAAATCAATCCCAGCCAGAGTTGACCATTTCTCCACAATCAGTGCTATGTAAACTTTTGGGCCTGATAAAAGTTTACTAAAAATAATTCCTCACGCTGCACTTATTTTTGATTATTTTTTCCATACATACCAACAAGCGGTTTGCGATCCTTAGATGGGAGCCATTATTTATACGCGGAATCTGTGGCATATTTTCCGTGTCTTAACAGAATGGGAAAAAGCGATATGCATGTAAAAATATTCTGAATCAAAGCATGTCAAAAGTAGATGATGTTTTGCTTTTTAGCAAACTAAGGACGCATACTCCTGAATTTCATTGTCTATGTGCATATATATATATATATGCCATCTTTGCAACGGTAATATTTAGTGAACCTTAAAAGCACTCATATGAGGAGTGGGAGGACAAATGTGGCAGTAGCACAAGTGTTAGTGGGTGCTGCAGGAAGAATGTATTGCCTGCATTTTTTAGTTCCTCAGATGTTGCTAAGACAAACATTCGGTATTGTATCCGGAGGTTACTGTAAGATGAAAGTCTTTATTTCATTCAGTAAGGTGAGCAAACTTTCTGTGGCTAGTTGGACTGTGGCAAAGTTTAGAAATGCGCTTACCTTTAGGGGCAATTTGCTCCACAGATTGCCATCTCTCAGTAAGAAGAAAGTCGAATTAGTTTATAGTGGTCAATTTGCGAGGGTAGCAGATAGTCCAGTCACTTGTGGGATATATATTGGTGCTTGGCAATTCAAGGGAGAGATGGCTGTAAACGGATGGACTTTTAGAAGTCGCAACCATTAAGGGTGCAGTCGAAGCTGATGATATGGATCGTAATAATTCAGGGTTAAGCAGTAACCGATGACCAGCTTGATAAATGATCCCTGGACCTTTTCTATGGTTTTCTTGTCTTTCCTACTTAAGTTTCTTTGTATGATGGTACAATTCTCCATGGTAGGCCTAACTGTGAGCTTGAAATAGCAAGCAGAATTTCAGGTAAGGAGAATATCCCAGTAATCTAGCAGGACAATTGTATGGCTTTTATGACTTGGTGAAGAAGAAATTCATAGAAATTGGTCGGTGTCTAAATATCTAATTCGCAAATCTGTGGCTGTATCGGACGTTCGGATAATGGTCCATGCAGGAGTGATGAAGCCTTCCAGGATTCGTCATAATTACCCGAGTATGTGTTATTTTCTTGCGCAGCACTTCATAGACAGGCTTTCGCTCGATGCGTTCAGCGCGGATATGTCGTCAGGTAATTTATCCTGGAGTAGTAATAGTAATAAGCAGAATAGTTTGAACAGCAACTCGGAAAAAACTGGGCGTCCACATCTTACCCGACCGCATATATGGTTTAAATATATTAAGTAACATAGCGGACAATATTTGCTTCCCTGGAAGACAACACTGGCTATTCGTTCCGTTGTTAAGTATGCTTGTCCCCATCAGACCCTTTGGATCCGATGATTTAGATATGAGTCCAGCCAGCTTAACATACGTTTTGCAATAACGCAGGATTGCAGCACATCTAGCTATGGCTTGTGTGGCACACGGTCGAAGGCCTTTTACATGCCCGGAAGAGCAATAGCTACCGGCATTCTTCTGTCAACCATAATTTTAACATATTCAAAGAACTGTAACTGGTATGTAACGTAGGCATGATGTGCTTGGATGACCAGATTAAATCGTATCAGAAAGGAAACAAATCGCTCCTGACTAGCCATTGCAAGACTTTATAGGCAGCAGAGATATGGTTTAGAGGCTGATAGCTTGACATTTCATTTCGCGTGCCCCTTTGTGTTTTAACATTATGATATAATACTTCCACTGAGGTGGGTGGGAGATAGTGTTTTTCGATTGAGTGAATAAGTTTAGCTACAAGATAGCGATAGTTAAACCACTGAATATTATAACAGCTGGAGAAGTGCCCTCTAGGCAGGGATAGGCTTAGACATTTTACGGATATGACGGCATTCTGCACCTCTATTCACGTCAAAGACACATTCGAGAAGCTCACTTATTCTTCTGGGAAGTGGAGGTTGGGATATGTGGGTGTCAATGGCAAATGAGGAGGCTAAGCTGGAATGGTGTGACACGCGTAAACATGATATGCTAAATTTTGATGGGCCATGGTGTAACGTAAATATTTCGATTGCTTGATGCGGTTTGGGTTTCTTGGTCCTAAGTAGCATGTCAGTATCTTGCAATGTTCAGGATTTTTAAGCGCTCGAATTTCCTTTGCGACTTTGGCGCTTTGTTTCAGCAGTCACGGCTACAATGTGGCATAATGTTGCTATGCTTGCGCAGCGAGTACGTTGGGCTATGAACAAAAAATGCATGTTTCTTCCGTTTGTTTTCGATCTTGTTTATTTGTGTGTTTGTCGCATTGCTTATAGGTGCGGATTCTTACAACATTTGCTATACATCAACAAACTCAACACCGCTGTTAAAAACTCACTATCAGCCATTGTCGCTTTTGTAGTTCAGAATGATGGCTCCAAATTCATAGTGAATATAAGTTCCTTAAATGTATTCCAGTCAATTCCTTGAAAGTTACGAGTGGAATACAAATTTGTACTTGAGTTGCCTAATGCGTTCAATGTTAACGATACAGAACACCGTGTTGTGTTCACAACCTGGCAGTGCACTGTCATTAAGTGCACAAACTGT
>CALYDF020001434.1:0-24989 GCA_944474145.2 Dicrocoelium dendriticum
TGCACGAATTCAAAGAACGCAACTACACATTTGACCCGGCAGTAACAAATTCATTTAACATGCTTATAAACCGTGCATTTACTTGTATACATGAAATATAACTGCAGTATATACCGGTTGCCTAGTAACACGTGACAATTACTGGTTGGACGCTCTGTATTACTACGATCATGGGATTTTTAGGCGTGGTTTGCAATGTGGGGTATTAAACATATATTTATTTACAGCTTCTTCTGAATAGACTAAAAGGAATACTCACAGCAGTATTCACGATATCTCCTGCTACCATATGGCTTCGATGATAAAGGACTGACAAGTCCATTTTAGAAATGACCGATCTTCCGGCTAATTCAAGCGAGAAATCATGGAGATCATTGATATGAGTGTTGGGATGCTTAACTTAAACAGTGACATAGTTACTTGCTTGGCAATTAGCCCATGTTTACCGATCCATGGTCATTTAGGATACTGACTAGGGTGAGGATGTCCAACAGGTGTATGACGAGCGAATGATCTCGTAATTATATATGTGTTCAAATTCAGTTTTAACTCCTGGTAGATTGTCAAACCGTAGCCGCCTGGATTTGGCTGTTACTGGCAGGTCAATTGTAACAAGGTGATGGCGAACGTCGTGTTCAGGTTCTGAGGTATCGTTGCCTGTTTGGATCATCAGCGAGAATTTTTTGACAACGAAGTGTACAGCGAGCAGTCGGGTACGTGGAGACCGATCGTATTGACTAAAACGAGTCTGCAGGAGAAGCTTAGCTTCGTGGTATCGTCTCAAATCTTCTCGCAACGCATGTTTACTACCAGGCCTAACTTGATTAGCAAATGTTTTTCCATGATAGGCTTTTGCACATCAATGAGATTACATGTTCACGGAGACTTACATCGTAGCTCAAGGCCTAATGTGAGAATCTTTTGGCAGTAAGTCGCGATTTTAATCTGGTTGGCAGCCTGCAGCATTATACCATTTGGCCGTAAAGTGCGTCTTTTAAAGAACGCGGTAGAACGCTGAATTCTGCACTAGTGTTCACCAAGTGGTATGGATTGGATGTTGATACAAATATATAGAGGAGACGATTGATGATCTTGCAAGCGGCAGCTTATGCAATTGCCTGCTGGATTTTGTCGTTTCCCTACGTAGGTTTCGAAGAGGTTTTAGTGTATTGATACCCTGGGTGAGAATTAATTACGGCGTCTCCGAAACGGCAGTGGTAATGAAAATACTGACTCTACGGTCATGTGCGAGATTTGCTACAACGTTTCGTTCTAGAAAATATGTTTGCGACGGGACAGGATCACGTCTAATGGGAGACGGACTGAACTCTATTTGGAAACTCTCACATTAATAGAATCAAGCAAGGTGGTTCCAGTAGAGTGAGCAGAAATTGCCTTGGTTAATTGCGATGCCAAGTTATTATGAGGTGTTCGTACACTTTATCAGCTGCTTCTGTTGGCTTGTCTAGTAGAGGATCATGCGCGATAATAACACGAATAGTCATCGAATTCGCAGGCGGGGAATTACTCCACAGTTGATCGAGTACGGAATGGTCTAGGATAGAAAATCCGACAAGTGAATGCACCTGTCAATGTCCCTGAGACGGTGTTCGAACTCTGGTCTTGACGCTAAATAGTAAAAGTTGTAGGCATACTTTAAATGAAGCGGTAGTGTGCATTAATTTCAAGTTTATCGTACAGTGACTCTAATGCAGTGTTTCTCTGAGTTCCGTGGGATTTCTGTAAATGTATGTTTTTAGGATCTTTTGGTAGCAAATTTTATTTTACAATCACATGACAAAGCTTTAAGATGACCTACCTATAAGAATTATTGAAGGGGATTTTCTTCTATAATTTCAGGCACATTCCAACTGTATGGTGTGATGTGATTGTAAGCGCCATGGCATGTTATACACGAGAGCTTAAACTGATTTTTAAACTGATTGACATGTTGCACTTATTTGTGAAACCACGAAAAAGAATATTAAAAATTTAGATTTAGGCGTGTACAAGTATATTATGCCGGCCATCCACGAAACAGTCCACTAGGAAACTGCTTCTATGCAGGAGATTTCTTCGAAAGGTGTCATCAGCAGTTGCTTGCTCCAGTTTGCTATGTACCGGTGGGGAAAAATTACTCGTAAAGCATGACCTGTTGAACATACTCTATGCCTGTTTTGATGTATGCTTATGAGCGACCAAGTCAATTACGTCATTGTATCATTCATTTAGTTAAATGAGCGCGCAGTATAAATAGAAGGCATATGTGTACAATTGACTGAGCACTATAAACGGATAGCGGAACGAAGGTGTTGATGAATAAACGAAATATATTGCATATCGCAATGCGCCACTCTTTGCCCCCCAGTTATCTGCTCGCACTTGTCTAAAGTTGTGTGAATTTTTGGTAAATATTCAAAAAAGTAGAAACAATACTTTTCATTAAGGTAGACAATATATTTACTAAGTATCTGGGAAACACCCATAGGCATTGGAATTTTGTCTTGATTTACAGGTATTGAAATCTTTTCCTAGGAGAGCGGGTAGATAATGAAGTTCTATTTTTAATACCAGCGTTTTGGTCCTAACTGCGCCTTCCAACTGCTATGTAGAGAATCTGAAGCAAGAGTCCTGTCAGTGTTTGCAATTGCGTAGAGGAACTATGTGAACCAAACCAGGCGTTTTTGTTCCATTTCCGTCCATGCAAATGTTCTCCTGGAATTTTAGTGCACACGTTGGAGGCACTGAACAAGTGTCGCAATTCCATAAGATTGTAGGTAAATATCGGCCAAAAAAGTGCTTTAGAATTTAATTTGAACATATTAATTGTAAAACAGGGAACAAATTATTTTAAAATAATGCACTGACAAAAGCTTGTTTCATATTTACAGCAAAATGTAACACCTTTAGACGGCGGGGAAATAAAGGTGGTATATGTGGTGCTGTTCTTCTCCCGAGTGCACAAACAATCCTTGCATTTTATACAGTTAATATTGACTAAACGTATGGTAAATACCATCATAATGTGTATACTGAATCCAGCTTTGTGGCATATTGATAGTATATTTGTTATGAATAGTCTATATATTGGATACTGCGCTGTCATAAGCCAAATTAGAGAGAAATATTTACATATAGGGGGGAAATTACAGACCTTTAGCAACAATGACAGCTTTCGTGGTTGCCAAATGGATAGACATACCTAGTTGAGTCGCAAGCCAGATAATTCCTTGTTGTTTTAATGCACAATACAAGCTGGCCTGGAGTAAATTTAACTTTTGTTACTTTTGACTAATCAAGGTTTAACTTTTCAACCACTTTAGGTTGCCTAAAATTGTTGGAACTGAATGGTTGTTGCAAACAGACGGACAAATATTCTTCAAAGTTGGATAGGTTGCTGTACCTATCCTAAATGATAGTCATTAATCAAATAGTCCCGCCTTAATTTGCCATCCATCGCAAGGTTGTCATACTTATGTTTCTCCGTAGTTTACTACAACAGGAGGATCAATTGTTGCAGCCGTGTGCTATTGAGCATTAGGCTTGATAAGTGGTTAAAATTGCAAGCAAACCCGCAAATCTAATAGTGTCTAGTTTTGTGTGCCGGCAGACAGCACAATGCTTGAATTTATCAGCATGAATTGTCTACATGCCAAATATATTATTAATAATATTATATGGATTACATTAACATGTAGTAACTCAAATTGTGAACGAAACTTGTTTGATGTCACGTATGCAGATATGTTAGGGCAATCGTTGAACAGAACCAGTTGCCGTTGATAACAAACCAAGAGCGATAGAAAACAGAGTAGCTTTTCTTTTCCGATTTACGTTACTCCATTTATACTGTTAGTGAAACTGGCATAATAGAAACAAGCCATCTATTTCTATTCTCTAATATCTACTTGATCAAAAGAATTAATTATGTCCTAACTGAATGTTATACGAGTTTGTAAAGTTGTAATTGAATCTAGGTTAATTTGAAACTATTAGTAAACCAATGCACTCTTACTCATAAACTCTTTCTAGACAGATATTATTTGCATTTATGCCCTACCAGTAAGTATGCGTCTAAATTGTTCAAATTATACTATTTCCACAGCAATCGAATATATTGTGTGTGAATCCTGTGGCTTTCAAGTCAGGTGGCCAACCGTGGTTTCAGTAAAGCAATATTTGGCTTTTTCATCTATTTGGATTTGGTCAGTGTTAGGAATGTACCGCTTTTATTAGCATCCAAAACATTGATTCCTCAACAATATCGGCTTGCTCTTCAATCTAAGTCAGGTCAGGTTGTTTTCAAAGGTCGAAACTGGATTTTACATATCGAGCGCCCCTTTTCGTATACCAATAAGCAACCAGGGGCATTAGCACTTCAAATCACAAACTTCTTTCTAGCTGCATACGGAAACTAAATTACGACTGATATCTCCTAACTTCATGACGCCATCAATAACGTACTATCGACTTACTGGTAACAGAATCAGCCAATTCATATTTATGTCCCAGGTAAGGCTTCTATCCTGTTACATTCTACCAATGCACAGTGAAGTAAATGCCAACCACTCGCAACTCGGTTCGGGAAAATTTTCGTCCCGATATCCAACCTGGTCCTCTGATTAATGATCGTCTGGTTTTTTGCTAGCAGGTGGCAAGATGTAGCTATTGCAAAGAATAATGTAAAATTAATCTACTGAGACACTTCATAAGTTTAACGTTTCTGTCAGCTCTACATTAGTCTACGAACTTCCAACGAGAACAATTTTAGTCGGCCGGAGTTTGCTGATCTTCAATTAGTTATGTGGCCAGTGTTTGTAGCTTCACGAATGAAAGTATATTTTTAAGACGGCACGGTACCCAAGCCTAAAAATACTACTTTATTTGATATCCAACCACTGCTTCGGATGAAAGAAGATTGATATCACGTTTAGTAATATACAATGCTCTCCCCAGACAAAAACATTCTTGCTTGGCTCCATTAGCAGTAGGTTGGCGCAGCACTGAATGCCTAAATCTATCTACCATGACGATACCTAAGTACCTGTCCTTGTCTACACACTCTACTTTAGGAAAGGAGGAATTGTTTGCGCCATAATTCCGTTAACTGTTAAAAATAGTCGACATCTGATAAATTCAATAGTAAGTTCCATGACTTTGCCACTTTGCTACAGTGCCAAGGTCTTTAGAACCCGTACTTCTAGCTCCTCTACTGACAGGCTTTACTTATTCTGCAAAACCGTCAAGAGAATTCTAGAGGCGTATGGCCATATTGTTTCTTGACATATAACAAAGCAACGGCACTGACTTTCCACCATGAAGACCCGCAATGAGTAGTGTCCGTACTAGACTTTGCTCCACCAATTCTGACAAACAACACATCAGTTTGGCTTGCAATCCAAACTCAAACAAATTCTCTAGTAAAACCCAGTGATTAACCGTGTTAAATGCTTTATTGAATTCCAGCTGGAAGACAACCACTGAGAATCCGATATCGAGACACCGAGTTATTTCGTTAACATGTTTGTAATACTTCACTACTGTTTAATGAATCCATGCGGTTCCATTCAATTTATATTGTTAAGAACTACGTTATACATATTCAGTGCCTAATACTTTTCGCCAGTCGCTTGTGCATAACACTTGCCCGACTGATGGGCCCATAATTGTAGCACAGAATTGGATGCCCTTATGAACTGCCACAATTATAGCCTCTGCCCAGTCTATTGTAACCTGGCTATCAGAATAAATCATTTTACGGGTCTAAGACGGGATACCAGAGAATAACTGCAAGAGGCTTAACAATTGCCAGAAGAACATTTTCAGGGCTTGCCTATTTATATGGATTTAGGCGAACCAGCAACTCAGATATTTGATGCGGTTACTCCAACCTGTATTTCAATGTCAAATTAATAAGGTGACTGCAAATTGATTGCACAAACTTTCCCACAGGATGATGGTACTGAAAAACAAACAATAACACCTCGTTCTTGATTGCATCTTTCATAAACGCTTATCATCCTCCTTGATACATTTAACAATACCCCCAGTGAAAACCCATTTAAGTGCAAGTAAAAATAATACAACTGACGCTTTTTTGACTCATAGCTAATCTGAGCTGAGAGATAGTTAGCTTGGCTCTGCGATTTGAGTGCTTCAGATGGAAATCCTGTATAGTTTATCCATTGAATATACTTTAAGCATTTCTCTTAACCACTTCTACAAGGAATAACTTTTCCCAAGCGTTCCCACAACTTCCGACGCCGCCAACATTGGAGCTTTTTCTGCTTCTTTCGAGGCGCTGTAGAAGCAGGTGCCATTGCACAGCGGAAAACGACTTTAGGTTGTCGTGAATGACAACATGATATAGCATGTCTCATCCTCGACTGATAGGCAAGTGTAGAACAGTACAGAGCAGAGCAGCTGGTTTATGTGGTCAAGATTTTCGACAAAAGCAGCTGCGCGCCATAAAATTTAGAAGCTTACCAGACAAATATGTGATTACTAGTGAGTATTTATTTTAATGTAATGGTACTGAGATATTAGTGTAGTAACTCCCAAGCTGGATAGTAAAACATGAGTCCGGATGAGCACCGGATGGCAATTTCGTTCGATTCTGTCCCTTCAAAAAAACATAGATTTCGGCTCCAACAATGTATTCTGAATTTTCACTAAACGAAAACTAGTGGAGGCCGATGCTTGGTTATTTTCTCGTTGTGTTGCTCAATCTTGATACAAATAACTGATGAATATTATCTGTAGAGAAAATGCAGTGAATCGGTGCCAACTTGGAAGCCTTGGCAAACAAAGCCGTTCGGAAGTTCAAACGTAACGTAAAACAGCTGCAAACCGCAATCATATATAAAGATTTTGTACTTTACATTAGCAAAATGCGATTGGTTTTTGCTTTTGTTTTCTTATTTCCAGCTTGATAGTCTCCACGGTTTTGAGCGAGCTAAATTATGTGTACCAAAACGGTTTGATTATTTGCGCGTTTTCCAAAGCGCAATTTCATCTGACACATTGTTGCTGAGCAGGTGGTGCGTTTATGCTAAACACTTCCAAAGAGAGAGTCAAGTGTGCCCTCCAGGAAACCAAATGTGTTTGGGCAGTTATTCTGATCAGAACCGGAGTTTACTTATCGGTTAGATAAAAGGAAATGTGACTGAAGATATTAAGACTAATGTGAATACATATTTGCAGCCGAATATTTTCCAATTCCTTTCTATTCGATACGACAGTTGACATTTCAGAAATTTAATTGCACTTGCTCTCATACTCATTTTGATTTCATAAATGCACTGCAAACTAGCGAGAAAGTATATATACGCATATGCGGTGCAGACCACGACTCTTTATCCCGGGTGATCAGGAGTCCATTTAAGCAAAGTGCTACCTATTCAAAGATGCATGTCTAATGAAACGAAGGCTTTCACTACATTCGTTTTTTACAGATTCAAAAGATGCAACGGACAATGGTTGAAGTTAAATGTGTGGTATTTAATAAGGGCTATCTTGAAAAGTCACATAGCGAACTAAAATACTAATGTCGGAATAACGCGCATGGCATAATGATGGATGGTTAAATCCAATGGAAAATCATATTTGAACAAATACTGGGAACAGAAATAACTTTTCTGTTGGAAAATTGGAAAATATATATGCTTCGTTCGCACTCCAACTGGCAGTTTGGAGCGGCCAAATACTGCTACCGGCCGTTGTGTTTGGTCTTTTAAATCTTGCAGCCAGTAGTGGTCAAAGTTACCTACTAATACATGGAAAGTTAGTTTAATCCACCTTACACGACGATCTCTTTCACAATACACATTTTGGCTTTCAGTTCTATCTATATGATTGATGAAGCAAGTAATTTGCATATATATTTGCTGTGTGCTATTGTTCTTCTAGTGCACTTTGATAGCGATACTGTTATTTAAATTTGACTGTATTGTGATATCCTCACCGAAATGCATGTGAGCGTTGCTCCTAAAACTGTATAAAAGCGGAGACAGCTTAACCCATGTGGCGATTGTAAATTCCCATACTTATTTGTTACAGTATACAATCTATTGAATAAAGTGTCATTGCAACCACCAGACATCCACTGCGCGAAAAGCAAGCATATAGTCTTAGCGACCCAATCGCGCCATCGACTCAGATTACTGGTATGTGGACAACAACATCGTACGCAACGATTTCATAGGCATCAGTGGTCTACAACAAAAAATTACTAGTTTTACTCGGGTCGAAAGAAGCGATGAATGGCATACTTAGAGTATCACCCCATTTATTCACGTATAGTTAGCCAACACACACCTACAAAACATTGAAGGCACTTAACAAGTGTCGCAATTCAATAATATTGCATGTAAAGATCGGCCCAAAAAGTGCTTTAGAAGTTAACATGAACATAATAAATGCAAAACAGGGAACAAATTAATTAAAATAATGCACTGGAAAACGCTTGTTTCATATTTACAGCAAAATGGAACACCTTTAGACGGAGAGGAAATAAAGGTGGTATATGTGGTGCTGTTCTTCTCCCGGGTGTACACACAATCGTTGCAATTTATACAGTTAATTGTGACTAAACGTATGGTAAATATCATCATAATGTGTATACTGATACCAGCTTCATGGCATCCTGTTAGTATCTTTGATATGAATAGTCAATATTTCGGATACTGCGCTGTCATGCCAAATTTGAGAGACATATTTACAAATAGGGGGAGAATTACAAACATTTAGCAGCAATGACAGCTTTCGTGGCTGTCAAATGTAAAGATATATCTAGTTGAGTCGTAAGCCAGAATATTCCTTGTTGTTTTAAAGCACAATACAAGATGACCTGGAGTAAATTTAACTTTTGTTACTATTGACTAATCAACGTTAAACTATTCCACCATTTTAGGTTGCCTAAAATTGCTTGGGACTGAATGGTTTTTGTAAACACACGGAAAAATTGGATAGGTTGCAGTATCTATCCTAAATAATAGTCATTAATCAAATAGTTGCGCATTAATTTACCGTCCATCCTAAAGTTGTCATACTTATGTTTCTCCGTAGTTTACTATAACAGGAGGATCAATAATTGTAGCCGTGTGCAATTGAGAATTAAACTTGATAAGTGGCTAAAATTACAAGCAAACCCGCAAATCGAAATAGTGTCGAGATTTGTGTGCCGATAGACAGCATAATGCTTGAAGTTATCAGCATGAATAGTCTACATGCCAAATAAATTATTAATACTATTATATGGATTGCATTAACATGTTGTCACTCAAAACGTGAACGAAAATTGTTTGTTACTGTACAAACATGTTAGGGCAATCGTTGAACAGAACCAGTTGCTGTTGATATACGAACCAAGAGCGATAGAAAACAGAGTGGATTTTCTTTTCTAACTTACAATACTCCATTTATACTGCTAGTGAAACTAAAATAATAGTAACACGCAATCTAAATCTATTCTCTAATATCTACTTGATCAAAAGAACTAATTATGTATTAACTGAATTGTATACGTGTTTGTAAAGTTGAAATTGAATCTAGGTTAATTTGAAACTATCAGTGATCCAATGCACTCTTAATAATAAATTCCTTCAAGACCGATTTCATTTGCTTTTATGTTCTACCAGTAAGTATGCGGTTAAATTGTTTAATGATAATAATTCCAAATCAGTCAAATATGTTTTGAGTGCATCCTGCGGCTGTTACGTCAGGTGGCCAACCGTGGTTTCAGTAAAGCAATATATGGCTTTTTCATATATTTGGAATTCGTCAGTGTTAAAAATCTGCCGCTTTTACTAGCATCCAAAACATTGATTCATCGACAATGTCGGCTTGATCTCCACTCTAAGTCAGGTCAGGTTGTTCTCAAAGGACGAAACTGGATTTTGCATATCGAGCGCCCCTTTGGTATACAAATAAGCAACCAGGGGCACTAGCACTTTGAAGCCCAAACTTCTTTCTAGCTGCATAGAGAAAGTAAATTACGACTGATCTCGCCTAACATTATGACGTCATCAATAACATATTATCGACTTAATGGAAACAGATTCAGGCAATTCATATTTATGTGTCTGGTAAATGCTTCTATCCGGTTATATTCTACCAATGCACAAGTAAGTAAATGCCAACCACTCGCAACTCGTTTCGGGAAAATTTTCGTCCCGATATCAAACCTGGTCCTCTGATTAATGATCCTCTGGTTTTGTGCTAGCAGGTGGCAAGATGTAGCTATTTCAAAGATTTTGTTAACCGTAATCTACAGACACATCATACGTTTAACATTTCTGTCAGCTCTACATCAGTTTGCGAAATTCCAAGGAGAACAATTTTGACAAGTAAGTCAGTCGGAATATGTTGATCTTCAATTAGTTTGGTGACCAGTCTTTGTAGCTTCACGAATGAAAGCATATTCTTAAGAAGGTACGGTACCCAAGCCTAAAAATATTACTTTAATTGATATCGAACCACTGCTTCGGATGAAAGAAGAGTGAGATCACGTTTAGTAATATACAATGCTCTCCCCAGACGATAACATTCTTGCCTGGCTAAATTAGATGTAGGTTGGTGCAACACTGAATGCCTAACTCTATCTACCATGACGATACCAAAGTCCCTGTCCTTGTCAGCACACTGCTACTCTAGGAAAGCAGGGATTGTTTGCATCGTAATTCCGTTTACTTTTAAAAATAGACGACATCTGTTCACATTCAATAGTGAGTCCCATGATTTTACCACTTTGCTACAGTGCAAAGGACTTTAGAATCCGTAATTCTAGCTCCTCTACCGGCAGACTTTACGTAGTCTGCAAAACCGTCAAGAGAATTCCAGAGGTGTATGGCCATATCGTTCCCTGACATATAACAATGCAACGGCACTGACTTTCCACCATGAAAGACCCGCTATGAGTAGTGTCCGTACTAGACCTAGCTTCGCCAATTCTGACAACCAACACATCAGTTTGGGTTGCAATGCAAACCCAGTAAACTTCTCTAATAAAACACAATGATTAACCGTGTTAAATGCTTTATTGAATTCCAGCTGGAAGACATGCACTGAGACTCCGATATCGAGTTACTGAGTTATTTCATCAACATGTTTTTAATACTTCACTACTATTTTATGAAACTTGCGGTTCCATTCCAATTATGTTGTTAAGAAGTAAGTTTTACATATTCATTGTCTAATACTTTATCCAGTCGTTTGCGGGTAACACTTGCCAGACTGATGGGCTTATAATTGTAGCACAGAATTGGAGTCCCTTATGAAATGCCACAATTGTAGCCTCCTCCCAGTCGTATTGTAGCCTGGCTATATGAATTTATCATGTTAAGGATTTAAGACGGGATACCAGACAATGCCTGCAAGAGGCTTAACAATTGCCAGAAGAACATTGGCAGGGCTTGTCTATTTATATGGATTTAGGCGAGCCAGCAACTCAGATATTTGATGCAGTTAGCCCAACCTGTATTGCAATGTCAAATTAATAATGTGACTGTAAGTTGATTGCACAATCTTCTGCACACGATGATGCTTGTGAAAGACAAACAATAACACATCTGCGTTGGTTGTAATTTAATAAATGCGTATCATCCTCCTTGATACATTTAACATTACCCCAAGTAAAAACCATTTAAATGCAAGTAAAAATAATACAACTTACGCTTTTTTGACTGCTAGCTAATCAGAGCTGATGGATAGTTAGCTTGGCTCTGCGATTTGAGTGCTTCAGATGGAAATCCTGTATAGTTTATCCATTGAATATACTTTAAGCATTTCTCTTAACCACTTCTACAAGGAATAACTTTTCCCAAGCGTTCCCACAACTTCCGACGCCGCCAACATTGGAGCTTTTTCTGCTTCTTTCGAGGCGCTGTAGAAGCAGGTGCCATTGCACAGCGGAAAACGACTTTAGGTTGTCGTGAATGACAACATGATATAGCATGTCTCATCCTCGACTGATAGGCAAGTGTAGAACAGTACAGAGCAGAGCAGCTGGTTTATGTGGTCAAGATTTTCGACAAAAGCAGCTGCGCGCCATAAAATTTAGAAGCTTACCAGACAAATATGTGATTACTAGTGAGTATTTATTTTAATGTAATGGTACTGAGATATTAGTGTAGTAACTCCCAAGCTGGATAGTAAAACATGAGTCCGGATGAGCACCGGATGGCAATTTCGTTCGATTCTGTCCCTTCAAAAAAACATAGATTTCGGCTCCAACAATGTATTCTGAATTTTCACTAAACGAAAACTAGTGGAGGCCGATGCTTGGTTATTTTCTCGTTGTGTTGCTCAATCTTGATACAAATAACTGATGAATATTATCTGTAGAGAAAATGCAGTGAATCGGTGCCAACTTGGAAGCCTTGGCAAACAAAGCCGTTCGGAAGTTCAAACGTAACGTAAAACAGCTGCAAACCGCAATCATATATAAAGATTTTGTACTTTACATTAGCAAAATGCGATTGGTTTTTGCTTTTGTTTTCTTATTTCCAGCTTGATAGTCTCCACGGTTTTGAGAGAGCTAAATTATGTGTACCAAAACGGTTTGATTATTTGCGCGTTTTCCAAAGCGCAATTTCATCTGACACATTGTTGCTGAGCAGGTGGTGCGTTTATGCTAAACACTTCCAAAGAGAGAGTCAAGTGTGCCCTCCAGGAAACCAAATGTGTTTGGGCAGTTATTCTGATCAGAACCGGAGTTTACTTATCGGTTAAATAAAAGGAAATGTGACTGAAGATATTAAGACCAATATGAATACATATTTGCAGCCGAATATTTTCCAATTCCTTTCTATTCGATACGACAGTTGACATTTCAGAAATTTAATTGCACTTGCTCTCATACTTCAATACATGCATAACTCATTTTGATTTCATAAATGCACTGCAAACTAGCGAGAAAGTATATATACGCATATGCGGTGCAGACCACGACTGTTTATCCCGGGTGATCAGGAGTCCATTTAAGCAAAGTGCTACCTATTCAAAGATGCATGTCTAATGAAACGAAGGCTTTCACTACATTCGTTTATTACAGATTCAAAAGATGCAACGGACAATGGTTGAAGTTAAATGTGTGGTATTTAATAAGGGCTATCTTGAAAAGTCACATAGCAAACTAAAATACTAAAGTCGGAATAACGCGCATGGCATAATGATGGATGGTTAAATCCAATGGAAAATCATATTTGAACAAATACTGGGAACAGAAATAACTTTTCTGTTGGAAAATTTGAAAATATATATGCTTCGTTCGCACTCCAACTGGCAGTTTGGAGCGGCCAAATACTGCTACCGGCCGTTGTGTTTGGTCTTTTAAATCTTGCAGCCAGTAGTGGTCAAAGTTACCTACTAATACATGGAAAGTTAGTTTAATCCACCTTACACGACGATCTCTTTCACAATACACATTTTGGCTTTCAGTTCTATCTATATGATTGATGAAGCAAGTAATTTGCATATATATTTGCTGTGTGCTATTGTTCTTCTAGTGCACCTTAATTTAAATACTGTTTTATAAATTTGACTTAATGGACGTAATCCACTTAAGATGGCGTGTAGCATGCAGCAATAACATATTCGAGTACCACCCCCATAAATTAACGTGTTGGTTCCGGGTGCGGATACATTTACGGATTCTCCTTGAACGTTCAGATCATCCTGATCTAAAGTAACCTCAAGTATACAAGCGTGGAGTAGAAGTCAGCCTTTATGCTTCAAACAGTACATAAAAA
Organism: Dicrocoelium dendriticum; assembly: GCA_944474145.2. Lineage (NCBI taxonomy): Eukaryota > Metazoa > Platyhelminthes > Trematoda > Plagiorchiida > Dicrocoeliidae > Dicrocoelium > Dicrocoelium dendriticum. The sequence goes on from CALYDF020001434.1 coordinate 13,749, forward strand.
TTATATTATGATACCTGAATTAAATTTGGAGAGAAGGCTCACACATAATTTTGCCTTGGTAATCCTTGAGTGACACTAGCACACCCTTAAGAGTTTTGCTTTTTTGATTTGTGTAAAGACTTTCGATTAAGCATGTTATTTTGTATGAAGTTTAATCTTGCCTAGTTGTATTAAATGTGGACTAACATTAATGTGAAAGAAGAGTGCAATAATATTTGATACCGGTCCTAACAGGTTCCAGAAACCGTACATTAGTTATATGATGTTTATCCCTACTTATATTTTTGATAAATAGAATAAAAGGACGTAGAAACCACATGTGTAAGCAAATTAGTTAACAATTGTTTGACCTAAAACACGCATCCAGCGGAGAATTAGTAAAGAAAAATTGAAAGAAAAATTGAGTATTATTTTTCGTATCCCGAAGAACGAAAGTGACCATCACAACATGTTATTTGGAATATGTTGGTACTTGCAAGACGCAAGTTGTCAACAACTAAGATAACACAGAGTCTTGACAAACACATAAGTCTCAGTATTAACGTTTTACGCGAAAAGGTTTAAGGTTGACGTTTTAAAAGCGGCGTTCTTTATCAGCTGATTACGCTGTTTTTTCCTTCACACGAATATTGTTCGTTGACAGTCTTGATTAAATAGCTCTCTATTTGCTTAATACTTATGAATATGCAAATTTCCATCAACATGTTTTTTGCTTAAGACACAAGTGGTGAGCAATATTGTGTTTGCATAATTTGCTACTAATGATATTATGTTTGGGAACAACTTGATTTAAATAAAACCTTGCTTTGTCACTCGAGCATGGGTGCATTATAAGCATACTCTATATATCAAATATATATACATTTATATATATGTATAATACAGATACGCAAGGAAATATACACTCATACTGCTGGGTATACATTTCCTATATACTCTGGTGCGACAATTGAAATAACAGCGATTAACTTCTATTTCATGTCATTGTATAATTGCTCTTCACTAAAGAAACGTAGCTAAAACTGCCAACTTTTTCATGGGATCCTCACCGAAATGCATGTGAGCGTTGCTCCTAAAACTGTATAAAAGCGGAGACAGCTTAACGCGTGTAGATTGTAAATTCCCATACTTATTTGTTGCAGTTTACAATCTATTGGAGAATAAAGTGATCATTGCACCCGTCAGACATCTACAACGCGAAAAGCAAGCATATAGTCTTAGCGACCCAATCGCTCCATCGACTCAGATTACTGGTATGTGGACAACAACATCGTACGCAACGCTTTCATAGGCATCAGTGGTCTACAACAAAAAATTACTAATTTTACTCGGGTCGAAAGAAGCGATGAATGGCATACTTAGAGTATCACCCCATTTATTCACGTATAGTTAGCCAACACACACCTACAAAACATTGTACTATCTTTCACTCTAAAGAGAATCGTCAGCATTGCACAATTTTCTTTTTCGGGTTCGAGCTCCACAGAGTTCAATTGGATTAAAAAATGTCGTGATTCCCGAACAGATGTAACTTTCGCGCGTTACTACTACGTGAGTGCGATAACGGTTTGTCTGATGCGATAAAATTCAAAATTCATCTTACCAATGTATACCTTTCGTTACAATTTGCCAGCGAAGCTGAAAAAAGCGGTGATTGTAGATTTCTAGACCTGATGACCGTTCGAAATAATGGGTCCGTTAAAATAACTGTTTTCGGCAACACAACATGGGTAGTTCATTTCAACTAATTACTTAGTGTTACACAACTGAAATGCAAGTAAACATTAGTCGTTGTCTTGTTTTAAAATTGGGGCCATCAGAAGCGCCAAGACGTTGGGCACAACACATCCATTTTAACCGTAATGGTAGTGAACAGTTCCATGAAAACCACTCCATATCATAATGTTTCGTCAAAGATATCACTACAATGCAGAGAAGACCTATTTTACTAGATTTTAATGGGATATCTTTTTTAGCTGTTGAAAAGACATTCTAACCGGTTTAGCTCATATGGTTAAAGCATCCAACTCTAAATTGCTGTAGTAAATATGAACCGTTTATTTATCAGGAATTAAATTAGTGTTTCCAAGGCCGGTCCGAATAACTTATGCGATATCAATTTGATGTAGCACATAATGAAATAATTCGGTAGGAAACTAACAGTACTTGATCAATACTGTCCTGCATCGTTAAGAGCACCTACGTTAAGGAGCATTAGCAATTACAATCTAATCATTTACTTAAAAGATAATAACATATTCAGCCAAGTGATCATTTTAACCATCGCGAAACATCTGCTATATATGCCGATGCCCCGTAATCTGAGATTTGTAACTTAGAAGTGAGAAACCGAAAGATTAAGTTACCTAGAAACAGACGCAAATGCTTTTTCCCAACAATACCAGATGAACAGCATTAACTGTTTGCATATGCCCATGTGTGAGTGTTTTTATAAAGCAGGCTAGTTTGACAGATGAAGCAAAGATCGCATTTCTGCCTTGCCATGCCAACCAAAACCAATAGGTACCCTGCGCTATATAGTACTTCTAGTTTAGGCCTAGCTTTCATTAGGTAGTCAGTATTCTATTGTAATCAAACAAGAAAAACGCGCGTTTTCTCAGCTGTAACTCTGCTTTCCGTCTACACGCTGCCACACCAACACAGATGAGGAAAAAACTGAAGACCAAAGCTGATAGACCGAAAGATATTAGGCACAGAGCATGGTTCATTTTATAAGTCACAAGCTATCATCTTCCTTGACAACGTTTACCATGCTGACGGTCTTAACTCATCAGATTCCGGCTTGACTCAGCCCTGCTATCGGCGGTTGGGTAGCATCCTGTGTCCCAACGATAGGCGTTTCGAAACCGTGTCACAATAGTACGCTGCAGTCTCCGAGTACTACCTTTTTCTAATTGAGTCTGCTTGCTTACTGCTGGAATCCGAAATTGTGAATAGCTTTTTGCCTTCCTATCAAATTGTAGCCATTTTGGTCGTCTCTGTACTCGGGGCGACCTGCATTGTGTAGTTTCTAATGTTTGCAGGTTTCGTTGAGATCAACTTAGCCGCTCAACTTCCTTTTCCAAACCATGCGTGTCTGGCAGGATGTCCAACAGTAAGGATAATGGTTCTGGTTATTTGAATCTTTCGGCGATGCTGTCACATCTGATTGGCGTTCCTGACCCATTTATTACCTACCATTAGCTGGTAAATGATTCTAACCTTTCTGCGGATCACTCTTCCTGCCGACCCCATCCTTCTTTGGAAGTCACGCGCGTACATTACGTCACCAATTTGGAAATGGCGAAGTCTGTCTGTCAGAGCTTCCTCCCCTTAACAGCTACAGTGCCTTTCTTTTCTGCTTGGCATAATTTTATCGAACAATATCCGGATCTTTCTTTCAAAAAAATTCCGAAAGGGGCTTTTCCATCTGTGGGGTTTGGGTTTGACGAATTCCGATACATGCACAGGAAAGACTGGATCGCGTACTGCGGGACCTTGTTTTGTCTCACTTTACTACGAGCATGTTACAAGGTATCCACGAACCGCTCCGCCTCTCGATTTGATTGAGGATGATAGGGCACTGATAACCTCTGCTGAATTCCTGTCTCATTTCACCGCCCGTGACTGGAAGTTAAAGTGATTTGTGTACCATTGTCTGTGACTATTACCTCTGGCAGGCCAAAATACTGGTACAGCTTATCCAGCTGATTGATCGTGTGCTGGGCAGTCGGAGCTTGCATTGAGATCGCATCGGGCCACTTGGAGAAAGTGTCTCCGAAAACAAGATAGGATTGATCGACGATTGGTCCAGCATAATCCAAGTGGATTCACAGCCATGGCTTCTCTGCTTTGAGGCGAGTTTACCAGGGGTACCTGGAAAGGGCAATTGCCGACAGTTGACAGAATGCACATTTGTTGGCAGCAGTTCTCCTTCTGGTTTTCGTGGCAGGGAGCAAAGGAAAGCTCTGTTAATTTACCCTCCTTGAAACGTGTATTTTATTTAGTCTTGCAAATCGATTGTTCTATACAGTGTCCTTCTCTTAAATATATATGCTTAGTTTAACCTTCAACACATATTGCAAAGATTGGACAATATCAACTACAATATATGTCTTAATCGTTGAAAAATACTTAAATTTGGATGTCAAGTTGCTTACACATTAGATCCTTTACGTTCATGTTTTCATAAATTTTACCTACGATATGAATAAAAATATTAACACGATTCAATGCCCCATTTTCGTTCTTTTAACGATTTTGAACATTTACTTTATAGATACTTTGAATGAAGCGTGAAACCATGAATGAATTATGTTTGGACAAACGTCACTGCTTTGCTACGAGTCACGTTTGCTTGTGCGGGAAATTAATCATTGGGTGGAAGAAAATAATGTGACGGTAATGTCGGCGTGCTGTTCTAGATATTTTGTAAATAAACACAGCAATAAGATTATCATATTTCACCAGTAACGATTTCTTTAAAAAATTATTTGTTGTGATGCTGTAACTCTACGAGATATAAACAAGTTACCATAGCCGTATTAGACACCGAAAGGAAAAGCTGATGAAAACATGAAGTTTTTTCATATAGATTTTCTTACGGGTTAATGTACAACTGTTTACCCCAGCTTTATTTGTGTTTAATGGCAGAGGAACGTTTATTTCGATAATTGACAGCGTAACTGTTTATGTGCTATTGCGCTTAAGTGTTACTTGACTGCACGGAGCATGTCATCTTCTGAGAAACACCATTTTATTTTACCCCGGATGCAACACTTTATTAACTCAGTCGCTCAGCAGATTGATTTAGAACATTCGACCAGTAGCAGTGTCATTATCACCTGGATGAAAGGACTGCGCACAGCAGAGGCGCAGTTGATGGATTAGCTAAGCAGTACGAAGCAAAAGCTGAATATTAACATGTGTTGGGCTGGGTGAGATACATATGACGTGTCACAGCTTAGTATACAGTAAAAGACATGCGCTAGTAACATTATATCGAAGGGGACCTTAATGTGAACGACTTGGAAATAGCAGCGACCGATAGCGTGCAGGTTAATACCTGTTTACAAGAGGTACTTTTCTGCTACGCTCTATATAACCACGTGATCTATCGCATCAGATTTCCAGCTGCTAAATGGCTGTCGATACTGGATCTTGTGCTCACCAACGAGGGACCCATGGCCGACGGAACAATTACAGGAAGCCTACTAGGTCGCAGTGTCCATGCCAATCTACTGCTTAATTGTGTATATTATGCGGAATATTCTGAGGAAGAGGTTTATAAAGTGTATACGTTCAGGCATTACAAAGTGTTATCAGCGCTTGTTAAGGAGGCATGTCGGATTTTCTCAACATATAGCTCCAAGAAATCGCTTGGGACACTTTCACAAGTACATTTAGCACGCTAGCAGTGCATGCGTCTGAGAAGCAACCCTTCCATCTTCAAAGGAACATCGGTATTTCTGGGAAGCGGAATAAATAAACGCATGTGATTGAGGGAATTAGCCTGCTGAGTTCACAAGGTCTGCTCCAATGCTAAAACACCGAATGCCTTTATGACACAGCGTAAATTCTGTATGTCTGGGATCCGCTTTGACATGGTAGCGTATCAACAGAAGTGATTCTGAACGAACGGCCAAGTTTTATACAAGCATATTACTGGCTTTCGTAACTTGCAACGCGGAATTGCAGCACTGGTCATGACTGACGGTTGCACGCGATCTGCGACGGAAAAAGCGGTTCCCTTACTCATATTTGATACAAATAGTAACTGGCCTAACAATTTTCCCTGTTAATGTTGCCTGGCCGTCTGCCCCATCCAATAAAAAGTTAATTGCAGTAACCCTGTTTAATAAACTCTTGACCCTGTGCAAGTACAGCTCTTTTGATGTCGATAACATTCCGCTGGAGGATTTATGGGCAGCGTGCAGTGATCTGGCGAAATCACTGGCTAAATCCTATCAGCGCTGTCTAGAAGAGGAGCACATTTCAGTAATATTTGAGCAATATGTAGTCGCACTGACCCAACCAATTACCGTCGGAGTACATACTCCCTGTGCATTCCAAGGCTAGTGAACTTATCGTCGCTAATATCCTCATGCATAGCTAGGAAATTACAAACAGAGCAACATGGCTTCTGACAAAACGCTCATGCACTATGATCCTGGTAATGCAAGCAATAGCTGGACTAACGCAGTTGATGTTGGAGTAGAAGTTAAAATCAATTACATATTCTTCACATGGCATTGGTCCCCGCTGTTGCGTCAAATAGGCAAATTCTTGCACAAAGGTCAGTTGGAAGTGAGAGCACAAGAACCCCTGTCCGAGACAATAGAGGTAGAGTGCGATGTACCAAGCACACGGTGCTAGGACCACTCCTATACTTGAAGCTCGTAAACGATCTGGCAAGGGAATTTAATTCAAACATCCTGTACTTCGCAGATGATATTAAGTAACGGCGAGAGATTAGCAATACCAACAACCATGAAAAGCTTCAGCTTGAATTCCTCACGATTGCTAACTGGTCAGTTTAGCATACACTACTGTTCAGTTTGGAAAAATGTCGTGCTGTTCAATTGCACCCAAAGCATGGCTAACTGTCTAGGGTTGGGTCAAATACATAGCAAACCATTTCCCAAGAACGCGACCGTGGTGTGCTCATCGTAATTTATCATAACTGTTCAAAACATTTAGATGCAACTGCGAAAAGCGCCAACTAACATGTCGGCTTGTTGTGGAGGTCATTCGGAAGTGTCGACCCATTCACCTTCCCATAGGTATATAACACCTACATGCGCCCTAACGTTGCATAAGCTATACAAACTTGCCAACCTTGATTGAAGCGCTACTCAGACGTCCTGGAGAAACAACAACGCAGGACTAGGAAGAACGTCACTTGTCTATGAAATCTGTTTTACCATCAAAGGCTGAAGTCTGTGGGAGTTTTCAGTGGTCGACACCGAAGTCTGCGCGGCGATCTCATATTAGTCTGCTAAATATTATGTGAAGCTAATCAGGTATATCGTCACCTTCTGAAAATTAACCATAACACCAATCTCAGAGGTAACCATCTGAAGTTAAGTGCGCATTATATTATCATGGAATGACGGTGGGATTATTATTATCCTTGGGTTTGCCAAACCTGTAAACCTCTCCCAACGTTAATCGATTTTCCGCACCATGGACCTTTACAAAAAAATTAAACGTTGGATCTTTCCTTTTACCCGCATCACTTTGTTGCCTGAAATGTGTTTATTTTGGAATCTATAAATTATTCCTACATGCAACATTAATATCTCACATAAAACTGAGGTGGCGGTACAGAATCGAGTATACCAATTTCCCAATTTTCTCACGCATTACATCAAATATGATTGCCTTAATGTTGCCTTGGCCTTAGCAATCAATTCCTATTTACATCTCTGTTATTCGCCTACGTATCTGCTCTAATAATGCGCACAAAACAATTCGCAAAACGTTTAAGATTGTAGTTTTACTATTAACATTCTGCGGACCTTTCAACCAAATATTTGCTTACCCGGCATAAATTATTGTTCCCGGTACATGCACTACTTACGATACTGCGATGTTTAATGAGCTTAGATGAAATATTTGCTGATATATTCTTGACTAATAACGATAACCAGGGAACTGGGAGAATAACTAACTAGAATTTGGTTCCTTTGTCGCAGGCACGGTCACAGTTAATTGGGTAGGATATTTTTATATTATATTCAAATTTTTCGCAGGGAACGTGTTATTTGATTATTTCATAAACTCCTATATTTACTAGTTTGTTCGAAAAATTTGTTAGGCGACGTGCGATTAAATTCGCTGATACGGTGCAGCTGACATACACGTTGCGGCATGATTTAGTTCACAGGCAGTAGTGCAAATACTTCCAGCTGCCCTACTTAGGCAACATTACATACACAATTGGGTTAGTATGCGCACGCATAATTTTACTCCTAAACGCGCAAATGACATTCAGTCGGGTGCCTCACAAACGGTTACTTATTTACTTAGCTTCCTTCCCAAAGTTATTAGGTATCTTCTTACTTCAACTGTTGTTCATATGTATTCAATAATTTAGCCTAAATTGGTTCCAATTCTTTGTGGTGTTAAGCAAAGAATATTGCACCGCCAATATTGTTTCCTTCTTCGTATGGAAAATAGCTAATTTAATCAAACATTGTAATCCATTCCCACTTTTGTTGGTATACAATTTGTGTAGTGTTCCGACTAGGCCACAAATTGACAAAATACTGTTCATCCGAGATCAACATTATTTCCTTGCTACAAGGTTTGAGAATGGAATGATGAAGTTCTCAGCGAAACAAAATTTTGCTCTTTTGCGGTTGCATGGTAATCGAGAGATATAACACACTCAACGAAGGTTGGTTCTATTTACAGCTGGCCGCATGCGAACTCGTAAACAATTACTCCGGAAACCTTACTTATTCTGAACTGCCTTCGCAGTGAATCGCACGTGCCTGAAATGCTGTGCTTTACATTCATTGTTTTATGCAACTATGTTAGACACATATTAGCGAAGCTATTCCGAGAATAGGTACAAGGGACATGTAAACTGTTTTTCCAGGACTGCTGTACACGGACAAATGTAATTCTATTTTCATTGATGCTTACACTATTAACTTTGTTTTACAAGGATTCGGGCTGAAAGTCAAATTCCGATACTTCAGATACATTTGTTCGGAGTGTAGTGAAAATTGGCAGGATGACAATGATTTGTGTGATAAGTGACATACATTCCATGGAAAACTGTGTGGTAGCTATATTATACAACAATGCTTTTGAAAAGTTAATAAGTTTTAAAGCAGACAAGCTAGCAATTGTTCAGTAAAAAGTTAAACTAATAATTGTTTCACGAAGAATATAACAGTGTTGGGAAGAAAATTGACAGAGGTAGATCTCAGTTGCCAAACCTATGGAGGTGCCAATGTTTCCTAGGCCAACTGGTTGTGTGAGTAATACCGAAATATGCGAGAATGTAGAAGGATTACATGATAGAGCTAAGTTACCTAAATAAAAAAGTAAATTTTGGTAATAGAACAAGGCAGTTCACGGTGTCTCAACAAGCTTTGGTCCCACTTCATTCGCACTTTTGTTATGTGAATCCAGGGAGTGAACCGAGGTGATCCGGCCTGTTCTAACACACACGTTCGTCTGTGCAACAAACACGAAACGGTTCTTTGATTTTATTATCTGTTAGGTACTCAGTTATTCGCGCTTTGAATTTGCTGGGAGTTGGTGTACTTCCTATATCCTGCGGCAATCCGTCCCATAGCGCGGATGTTTAGGTTTGATTATGTTTTACCCTAGGAGTGTATGGAAACGAGGATGCATAACAACGTATCCTGTCTTTCTTGGGTGATACGGTGAAGATTATTGGGATATTGGCTGATGGTAGCTAATGTACGTCAGTCGAAGTAAAAGTTCGAATAAAATCTAGGAGATGCCTGCGAGGTCAAACACATTCGTACTTCAGTAAACCGTCACTCGTCCCTTACTGTAGTAGTGCGATATTATTGATGTCAGTGTAAGGAAGTCTGACAGGAAAGTCATAGGAACACTACAGTGCTCGATTTTCCAGTGCGCCATGGTCGAATATATAAGCAAACACTATATGGAGCGGTGCCAGCAGCTCCTCCTCGATCCGACTTGGTCGCGTATATGAAAACGCAATAGTATCTTTATGTAATATCTGAATTATAAGCTGACTATTGCAGTCTGTCCACGTTGAAAATGTAACACAGTTCTACCCGACACCATAGTAATTAATTATGTATTGATATGCTAAAGTAAGGAGAAATTTGCTGTCCGACATCTTGATAAACGGATATGCTATGAAATAATTATATTTCTTATAGTTGCGAGAAGCTGATTATGAAGCAGTCATGTTTCATTATAAAGTTATTGAGCAGACACTTGTATGTGTATTATGTGTATGCGCTAGCTTCCGTATATCAAGGCAATCTGAAATACATGACATTTTGTTGATAAGCTTTGTGTACACGCGCCGAAACACACATCGTTGTCTTCGATACCGGTAAAGCGCACTGATGCATGCACTTAAAGTTTAAAACACAAACATTTGTGTCACATACATTGTCAGAAGCCTAGACAAAACCGAACAAACGACTGCATATTGCGAGAGCAACTGCATTGGGAGTAAATAAATAAATGTATAGATATGTATATCATCTACACCAACTATGAACACAACATCTTAATTCACAACACTGCAACTTGATATTACTAAAATGGAAGACTAAAACCAACGAGGATAAAAGCAAGCATGTGTAATGGATAATGCAAATGACAAGCAATTCAAGCTAAAGCAAAGATCAATTTCGAGTTGATATTTGTCTGTAGATAGCCGTTTATATACATCGAAATTTGACGATATGGCATGTTTGTATGTAAGACCACTTCATCAGCATTTGTAGGTTATAATCACACACATTAAAACGTGCTTTGCTGTTTACAGAATGCAAGCGGAAATAAATTTTCGCTGAAATAAAGGCAGATACCTCAAAAGAGAACTGCGAAAATTAATCATTTGGTTTAACGCATCTCACAAAAGAACCTGCTAGTTATTAAATCTGAGTGATAAAGTTGAATGCCTGAAATATCATTCTTACTTAATCCCTTGGTTGAAATGTGTACACAAGCTGCCAAATTAAAAGCAACCTCATTTGCTTGCTGTATCTGACAGCCGACAGTATTTGATTTCTAACAAGATGCCACTTTTGTGTGCCAATTTAGGCAAACTATTTTACAGTTTAACAAAATGCAACAGGTGACAAGAACCACTTGTCTCTAACTTCCACTGAGAAAATAGCAATGTTACTTTTCCATTTACTTTGGGATGCCTTGAAGTTCTGTTACAATTATTTGTTTAACCAGGAAGATGAACGACTTAATTCATTTTTCCCAACAGCGCCGTCCATTAGATAGGGCAAGCCACAACCCATTTTGTGAGCTTTCGGATTCGTCACACAAAGCAAACGCAAGAGGACATTTCGCAGAGATGGTCTGATTAATGTGTACGCAATTACACAATTAAGGATAGGGTGATTCATCCTTTTACTCGTAAGGAACAGGAATACTTAATTTACAAACCAGAGCAAGCATTTGGCATAACATTAAGGAACACTAGTAACATTTAGAAATTTAAAAGCATGCGTAGAGACTATTTGAACAACTTATTGA
>CALYDF020001435.1:0-53224 GCA_944474145.2 Dicrocoelium dendriticum
CAAAGTCGACCCTATTGTACGGTTGTGAAACCTGGCCGCTTAAAGCAGCGGACCTGAAGAGGTTAGTTATGTTCGACCACCGGTGCCTTCGTAATTTAGCTCACATCTGGTGGGAACACCGCTTGAGCAACGAGCGTGTTCGACGCCTTGTTTATGGCACAGGAAAAGGAAACGAACTGCTCAGCACCTTTATTTCCCGCACAAAGCTCCGATGGCTCGGCCCCGTGTTACGCATGCCAGCCCACCGACTCCCTCGACGTGCGTTGTTTGCGCGCCGGGGGTGTGGATGGAAGAAGAGGAGAGGTGGACAAGCGATGACTTGGTCCAGAGGAATGAAGGCCCTCACTTCGGAGCTGGCCTCGGTTGGAGCGTCTCGGCTCCCTGGTTGGGGTCAGAAAGACGATCAACACGTTTGGTTGGACACACCTGCTGATATGGCTAGGAGCCGACCTCAGTGGCGTTCATGCTGTGCGTTTCTTTGTCCCAACCCATCCCTCTTAGCCTCCCCCTCCAACCACGACCCCATTGTTTAGCCTTATATAATTTTGCATAGTAATTTTTTTTGCACAGTAGCCAGCTGGTAGGTTACCAGAACCATGCCCATCCCTAACCGGTAGCTCAGCAGCTTGCATCAGCTGCATTAGTTTCTCCTTTTTTAATGTATTGCGGCACAGTAGCTGAGGTGTTCCGCACCTCTAGCTAACGTGCATGGTGATGTGTGTGTGCAACCAGTAAGTCCTGACACTGGAAGGCCAAAAGCTGTCATATGCAGGGCAGGTGTTTGCATGGCAGTGGAGGATGGGTCGGGCCATATCGCAGTTAGCTAACAATTCGTGATGGTTAGCTACCGTCATACGTGGCGCAGTTGCGTAAACTGCGGGCTAGTTGGCACAAGCCACTAGAAGTCAAGGGTTCGATCCTCCGTAAATTACCGAAGAATGTGAAATCCTGACTAGTCCCAATATGGAGATACGGACGTACGGTGCTCGTCCGGATAGTTAGATGACTCATTCGAATTGTCGGCTGATTGTGACAAACCAAATACTCACCAAAATCCTTTTTCTCATAAGTAATACAAATTCGCCCGACCAGATTCCATAAATGTTATATCGATTCATAGTAGAATAAACCGGAAATTATAGACGCCGGAAGCCTAACCGCTGTAATCTGCAGGGATGGGGCCTGCATGGCAGTTAAGGATGGGTGGGCTTTTATCGCAGTTAGCTAACAATTCGTGACGTTCTGCTACTGTCCTTCGTGGCGCAGTTGCTTATGTTGCGGACTAGTTGGCGCATGCCACTAGCAGTTATGGGTTCGATCCTCCGTAAAGGAACGAAGCATGCGCACCAATGGTGTGCCGCAATATTAAGATATTGCCGTGTTGTGCTTTGTCGGATAGGTAGTTGACTTATCTGAATTGTCGGCTGATTTCGACGAACCATAATACTCACCAAAACCATTTCACTCATAAGTAATGCACATTCGCCCGTACCAATTCCACAAATGCAATGTCGATTCATGGCTGCCGTAACCGGAAAGTCCCGACGCTGGAAGCCCAACCGCGGTCATCTATATGGCAGGTTACTGCATGGCAGTTGAGGATGGGCGGGGTTGTATCGCAGTTAGCTAACAATTCGTGATGTTCTGCTACTGTCCTTCATGGTGCAGTTGCATATGTTGCGGACTAGTTGGCGCAAGCCACTAGCAGTCATGGGTTCGATCCTTCGGATTGGGCCTGAAGGATGCCCCCCACTAACGAGCCTAATTGGGAGCAACAACTATCAGGTGCGGTTCCGGATAGGTAATTAACTTAGTTTAAATGTCGGCTGAATGCGACGAAACAAAATACTCACAAAAATCCTTCTATCATATGTAATAAAATTCGACCGTAGTGATTCCATAAATGATATGTCTATTCATAGCCGCTTTAACAAAGAAATCCTGACGCCGGAAGGCCAACCGCTGTCATCTCCATTGGATGCTCCTTCATGGCAGTAGAGGATGTGTCTGGATACATCTCAATTAGCTGAAAATTCTTGATGTTCGGCTGCCGTATTCAATGGCGCATTTGCAAAACCTTCGGACTAGTTTTCACAAGCCACTAGCAGGTCTGTTTTCGATTTTCCGTAGAGGACCGAAGCATGCGCAAAAATGACTTGCCCCCATATTACGAAACGGCCGTGTGATGGTTTTTCGGAGAGGTCGTCGATTTGTCTGAATTGTCGGCTTATTGCAACGAACCAAACTTCTCACCAAAATCCTTCTATTCATTAGTAAAACTAATTCGCCCGTACAGATTCCATAAATGCTTTGTCAATTCATACCTGCCTTAAACGGGATATTCTGACGCCGGAAGCCCAACCGCTGTCAACTGCATGACAGGTGGCTGCATGGCAGTGGAGGATGGGCCGAGCTATATAGACGTTACATAGCAATTATTGATCGTCGGCTACCGTCCTCCGTGGCGCAGTTGCATTAGCTGCGGACTAGTTGGCACAAGCCACTAGCCGTCTTGTGTTCGATCCTTCATAGTTGACCGAAAGATGCGTACGACTTACGAGACACAATATTGCAAAATGGCCGCCCGTTGCCTGTCCGGAGAGGTAGTCGACTTATATGAATTGTCGGCTGATTGCGATGAACCAAAATACTCACCAAATCCTTCCGTCCTTAAGTGATACAAATGCGTATTTACGGATTCCATAAATGATATGTCGATTTATATCTGCCGTTACAGGTAATCCCTGACTCCGGAAGTCCAACCGCTGTCATCTGCACGGCAGTAGCGGATTATTCGGTCTGTTTCGCAGTTAGCTAACAATTATTGATGGTCGGCTACCGTCCTCCATGGCGCAGTTCCAAGGGCTGCGGACTCGTTTGCACAAGTAACTTGTAGTCGTGGGTTCGATGCTCCGTAGAGAACTAGTTAATGCACACCATTGACTAGGCCCTAATTGGGAAACGGCCGTCTGGTGCTTTTGCGGATAGGCAATTGGCTTATCTGATTTGTCGGCTGATTGCGACGAACCAAAGTACTTAACAAAATCCTTCTACTCATAAGTAATACAAATTCTCCCGTTGGGATTCCATAAATTCTATGTCGATTCATAGCTGCCGTAACCGGGAAATGCTGACGCCGGAAATCCAACGGTTGTCATCTGCACGGCAGTTTCCTGCATCGCAGTGGAGGATGGGTCGGGCGATATCGCTGTTACCTAGCAATTCGTGATGGTCGGCTACCGTCCTCCATGGCGCAGTTGCATTAGCTGCGGACTAGTTGGCCCAAGCTACTGGCAGTGATGTTTTCGATCCTCCCTAAAATGCCGAAGTTCGCGAACCACCGACGAGCCCCAATTAGGAGAAACCACCGTCTGGTGCATTTCCGGATAGGTGGTTGACTTATCTGACTTGTCGGCTGATTGCGACGAACAAAAATACCTGCCAACATCCTTCTACAAAAAAGCAATACATATGTGCACATACGGATTTCATAATTGTTATGCCGATTCATAGCTGCCTTAAACGGAAAATACTGACGCCGGAAGTCCAACGGTTGTCATCTGCATGGGTGTTGCCTGCATGGCAGTGGAGGATGGGTCAGGCGATATCGCAGTTACGTAGCAATTCGTGATGGTCAGCTACCGTCCTCCATGGCGCAGTTGCATAAGCTGCAGACTAGTTGGCCCAAGCCACTCGCAGACAATTGTTCGATCCTCCATAAATTACCAAAGGATGCGCAACGTTTACTAGCATTAATATAGCGAAACCATCTTATGTTGATTTTCCGGATAGCTGATTGACTTATCTGATTTGTCGACTGATTGCGACGAACAACAAATACTCAACAAAGTCCTTCTATTCACAAGAAACAAATTCGCCATTACGGATTCCATAAATGCAATGTCGATTCATGGCTGTCGTAACCGGGAATTAGTGACGCCGGAAGTTCAACTGCTGTCATCTGCATAGCACGCGCCTGCATGACAGTGGAGGATGAGTAGGTCCATGTCGCAGATAGCTAACAATTGGTGATGGTCGGCTACGGTCCTTCATCACGAGGTTGCATTAGCAGCGTACTAGTTGGCACATGCAACTAACTCTCATTTGTTCCATCCTTCATAGAGGACCGAAGGATTCGCAACGTTGACGAGAATTAATTGGGTGAAACGGCCATCTAGTTTTTTCGGGATAGGTAGTGTCTTATCTGATTTGTCGGCTGATTGCGACGAAGCAAAATGCTTAACAAAATCCTTCTACTCATATGTAACACAAATTCGCACACACGGATTCCATAAATTTTATGGTGGTTCATGGCTGCCGTAACTGGGATGTCCTGACGCCGGAAGGCCAAAGCTGTCATCTGCTTGGCAGGTGCCTGTGTGGCAATGGAGGATGGGTCAGGTTATATAGAAGTTACTTAACAATTAGAGATGTCGGCTACCGTCGTCCATGGCGCAGTTGCATTAGCTGCGGACTACTTGGCACAAGCCACTAGCAGTCATGGGTTCGATCCTCCGTAGTGTACCGAAGGAAGCACACCACTGACGAGCCCCAATATGGCGATACGGTCGTTTGATGCTATTACGGATGGGTAGTTGACTTATCTGAATTGTCGGCTGATTGTGACGGACCAAAATACTCACCAAAATCCTTCTACTCATAAGGCAATTTCTGTTTTATTTGCGCGCTCCGAAAAGAAGCAAATGTTTTGCCCTTTGAAGGTTCCGGGTTGATCCACAACTGTGAAACTTATCTTTCTATAAAATCTTCATTTTAATCTGAAGCATACTTCACACTATTAAACTAAACGACCTAAATTTTAATGTAATATAACTGGATCTTTTTGAAAAGTAATCGGCAAAATCTTTAAATACCATCGTTGCTTGAAGTACAGCTGCAAAGCTGTAAAATTCTGTGTTTTACAAGTGATTTTGCTACGACAGGCTAAAACGTTGACGTTGAGTTTGTAAGGTCATGACATTAAGTAAAAATTTTAGCTAGTTTTATAAAACTGAACTCTGGGTGCAATTCTTTTTCCAGTATCCATTTGCCTGTAAACATAATGAATTGTCATTTGAATGAATTCTGGGACCCACGTTTGGCAACAGCCGCTTGTTGAGAGAGAAGCACTAAGGAAAATCCGTCGTCTTTTATTATTGTCTACTAGGTGTTACTTTTCCAGAACGGAAGGAATTTGCCGCTGATCGTACACCGGTTTTTGGGACATCAAGCGATTTCAACAACGGTGCATTGGTCTACAAACAGCGAACGAAATTACATGAATATTTAATGGTACTTCTGTGGTTTGATGTAGCTGTTAATACACCTTTACGGCTGATAATTTGAAAGCTAAACTTTAGTTGCACAAAAACTTTTACCATGTAATTTTTGAGAATTCTTTATGTTATATGTATCTTGTAGATGATAATGGTACTGGGGAGAGTGATTTTTGGTACAAAACGTAATATAGGAATGATCAAATGCTGGGTAAAGTAGGGGTTTACATTGAATGACTTGTCTTGCGTTTTACTCTACACCCTGTTCTCGAAGGTAAGCTAAGTGTATGCAGTCGCCTACATCAAAATACAGGTAAGTCAGCAAAGAGATATACTTACAAGATGATTGGAAAAGAAATCACTAGTTGACTAATCGAGATGGAACTAAAGATGGATGTTTGCTAGGGTGTATCTGGAAAAGTAGGATTCTTCCTGTTTCATTCCTTCTACAAAAATAAGGATAACTCTTGCAAGGTTACGCTACCTTTGAGAGTGTACTAAGGTCACCGTGCTGGTGAATAAGGCATCAAGCGAAAAAACGGTTGCAATTCAATGGGTTCCAGTTCACCTTATTTTGAAGGCCGATGTTGAATGCATGTAGGTGCCTGACGAGGATGAACGAACTTACAGTGTCATCCAACAAACTTTGCCTTCTGATATTCCTGCTTGAAATTATAAATGGATTATTTCCACAAAAGGTTGTGTAACTAGGAAATGGGGAATATAAATGAGTAGGAAAAGAAAAAGTTTAAGTACATTCAGTTGCGCCTCAGTTGGCGAAAGGTACAGCTGTGTTGGTATGCATCCATATCCCACAAATAATTTGCACTGCACATATGATATAACTGGAGAGAGGAAAATAGAGAATTAAAGGTTGTTACACTGCATTGTGGGGCGGTTATGTAACATTTTTAATGGTCCTAGCTCAATACTAAATATGTCAGATGGAGTAGATATATACGTTATTAGTAAAAAGTATGAGCGTTGTGGGTAAACGGGCACAGAAATACTTGAATAACGCTGGTTATGAAATATCCTTGAAGACTCCGAAACTAAGCTACTTTGTGTACTGAACTCAAGCGGTTCAGATAACATCTACGTCCACCGAATTAACTGCTGGGGGTGTGCACAAGTATACATAAGTCAAACAGAAAGTTGTGTACCAGGAGTGGAGCATAAAACTGCACGCTGATGCCAAGGAGTAAACATGAAATGTAGGGACAAAATACAAGCAATGTATGCGCCATGTATTTGGTTTGGATTATATCTAGGTAAATAGGAAATAGTTATAAATCGCGCTCTGTCAGATACGCTGACATCGCCCATACTAAAATCCTTGCATGCTCAAGGCAGTCGCTACAGTGGTAAATTCACAATGAATTGACATGAACCAGTGCGAAGTTGTCTTGCGAAAATATTAAGTTAAAATGTGCAGCTGGATTTCTGAGCGCAAACTGGTGTTTGCGCTTTCCTTGTTCAAGCCACATGTGGCGTTTGTTACCTATCTAAGCCGGTTGCGTCATTTAAGATCCTGAGTCCAGCTATGGGAAATATTATTCACTAAATGATATCTCTGCCACCACATCTACCGTGAAGTGTTTTAATTGTTGTTTGATCATTTATGCACTAGTTGGATTGATTCTTGGAATTTTGCAGTGAGTCGAAAGATTCAGGCGTCAGAATTTGAAGGGACAGCATATTATAATTCAACCATGAAACATATGGTCGTGGCTATCCCTCCGGGTGGGCTAACTATCAATGTATTACAGCAGCTACTGAACTTGATTGTTTTAAACTGGGTGAAGTACAAGGAATATTTACTTAACGGATTACCCCGCTGTGTCAAGAGAGGTGATCTTTTGTTGGTGTATCATTTCGTCAAGGAAATTAAACACACATACTGACTATTAATAAAGTTGGCCACAACACGGAGATGCCAACATTGGTAGTTGACGACCCATATTGTCCGTTTGAATGTCGCTAGAAGGTTATCATAATTTGTGTTTCCCAACAGTGGACCTAATTCCTTCTACCGTCATCCGCTCCTACTTTATCTGAATATAAAACTCGGTTTGATGCTGCATTGCATCAACTTCATTAGGTGATCTAAGCAAGGGCACTCCGACCTGTGGTAAATTAAGCAAACAACATGTACACGTGAAATTCCGTTAATTGCACGTTATCTGGTATATTTTTATGACGCTGCTGAGTTTTCTTTTTCTTGAACTAAGGAAATTATGAACCTTTCGTCAATTTAACGGTTATAACCTTATTGTGCTATTATTTCCATTACATTTTGCTGGACAGAATAAGTAGGTTAATTTTCAACAGCTGTTTCCTGTAAGCTCCTTGCTTATGAGGAAATATTTAACGAGATTTGCAACTGAATATCTAAAACACTACACTTTATTTACCTCTGGATTCATTTACCTATTTGTTAAGGTGTAACTAAATGCAAATTTTAGACATCGTTACTCAAGTTTAACTAATACTTTCTTTAAAACATGATTGGTAAAGCCGAGTTAGCAAGTATGCTTTCCCTTGGCTGCCTATTGGTCCGTCATAAACTAACCATGGTAACAAGGCTGCAAGTGTGACTATGGAAATACTGTAAAAATACAAAAGTGTATTTGTACTAGGTTATAGGGGAAGCAATTGTTGTAGCTTATCATCGCTGTATAGTTTGGGCTGAGCAGCATTTAGAGTCAGGTGGATTTACTCTTGCGCAATTGCGACGGCAACCGAAAAATGGATCCTGTTGATATTACGCTTCGCATATTAGTTGCAGTCACGGGTTTCACAGGGACAGTATTGAACTCTATTACACTGTATCTATTAGTTCGAACTAAGTTCGGATCACACCTGACCACTCATCTCTTGCGCTCACAATGTTTTATGGACGGTGCTTGTTGTTTTGTTAGTTTACTAATCAAGATTACTGGGTATTCGTTTTACACCGGTATAGAAGCCCTTGACATATTCCTTTGTCATTTCTGGTCCAGGGGAGTGCTTTTCTGGCTGGCATATGTGACAAGTGCGCAGAATTTGGTGGCTACTGCATTTGATCGACTATATGCCGTTGTGAGTGTTACCAGCTACAAGCAACACCAGAGAGCTCTAATTATCGGATGCTATTTTTACATAATCTGCATGACAATAGCAATGGCCGGACCGAACTTCTTCAAACGAAGGTATACGAACGGGACTTGTCTTGTTGGAGACTTTAGCAATGCTCCGGAACTAGAGTTATTTTTCAAGATTCACTCATGTTTATGGACAATCTTCCAGTACATTATGCCTGCGATTTTCTTCATTGCATCTCACGGATACATCATATACAAAGTGCATCAATCATCCCGCAAGAATGTAGGCAGGCCGCAGGATGGTCCATATAAAATTAGTTCCAAAGTATACAAACTCTTGCGTACCACAAGTTTCATGGCTGCGATTCTGCTTGTGTTTCATCTTTACAATACGGTGTTTTATCTGCTGTCTATTGCCAAGGTTGCGAGCTACGTTGATGGAAGTGTGCAACAGCAAGTTGGAGTGTTGTTTATATTGCTTTCATCCAGCGCTAACCCAGTTGTTTTACTCACCACTTTGGATTCAGTGAAACATGCAGCAAAGATGTATTTGTGTTGCTTTGATAAGAAGGCAGCTACCACCTGCAATCGCAACAACGATATGGTTTCATCAAAGGAATCTTTGTAATCGACAAGAGGTAGCTGCATCAGTTTCGGTTGAACAGTTTACATGAATAATTTCCTATGTTACTAGACATTCATTAATGCTTTGACTTCAATGTAATCTGAAAAAACTAAGAGAATGCGAAAAATATTTAAATAAATTTGCGTACATAATTCAGACATTTTAGTGCCACTTAGGCAATCTGTTTTGGTGCGGGGACAGAAGCCGCATTATTTTCGTAACCTTTCATGTTGACACGCAGCTCAATTAAATTTTATTACAAAGCTGGTTCAAAACTCTTTGCAGATCGAAGTAGTTGCGACTGCTATTAACTTCATCGGTGAACGTTTTTGACTTAGTGAAGTTAGCTGTTAGGGAGGACAGCTGTTTGACTGGAGTATCGATTTCACATTTGTGAGCATCCTTTTTCCTAATTGGATGAAACCGCAAACGTCTATTTCAGGCACAATTCAGCGAGATTTATCTAATTTTGACTAGTCAGAACCCTAACTGAAATCGTCAAGTATCACTGAGTCATTATCAATCAAAGTTTTGAAAGTGATTTCGACATTTGAACAAAATCAGCCAAACGCTACTGACGCGAAGCATGAAGCTTTTTGAAATAGTCACTTGTGACAGCATGTGTGAGCTCAACAATAGCCAACTAAAGAAAGTGACAGAATTTTTACCTTAAATTAAGAACACTGTAGGAGAGAAGGAGAATTAATGTGCTTGTGAAAGCATAGATTTTTTCAAAAGCCGTGATGTGCACCTGTTACCATAAAACAAGCCATTTAAAGCGATATGTAGTGTTCCGTTATGTGTATACATACTTTTATCTTATCGGTCATTTATCACAGTATAGGCTAATTTTATATAAACTGAGTTTATTTCAGTGACTATTTTAATATTATTATTGGACTCTCTTCTGAATGTGCAATGTAATGTGAAACAATAGTAGCAGTATTTAGCTCAGGACGAAATAGGAATCTACTTGGCGAGAGTTATTTCTTAATATTTTATAAGCGGATTATATTCTCCTTCGTAATATGTTCGTAATATGTTCCAACTCGCATTCCGCCTATGTTTTCCAGAAATTCGCTGGAAGCTGTTTTAATAAGCCATCATATGAAAGGGGCATATAATGCAAGAATGTTTTGTCACATGTATTTGCATGTATTGTGAGTGATAAGAATGACACTAATGGAAGAATGAACTCGGTGAGAATATTAAGGTATTTAATTGTCAATTAGAAATATTACCCTAGGAATTTGAGGTAAAGTTTGTGCAGGCTCGTTGTACATATTCGACAAATTGTCAGTTTAACAATACAAACAAATATATTGAAGCGAAAAATACATGTAAGCGTGACGAAATATATTAGACTATTTGAAAACCCTATTAGCAACAAGTAACACACACAACAGTCAATGATAAACAATTGCTAGCTACGTCGCTAAGTGTTTAAATTGTAAGGATCAAATCTCGTTTAGTTACATAAAATACTTTGTGCAATTTTGAACAAGTTTCAGTTATTAAAAGTATTGAAGAGACGAGCATAGATGGTTTGCGTGAACTTGCTGCCACCAAATTTATTCATTTAATGAATTTGTCCACAAAATGCGCATTTATCTTGTAGTGTGTCCATAAAGTTCCATGCTTTTAAGTAGCTTTAGTTTCAGGCCACAGGCATGGAAGTCAGTTTAGAAGTTTCATCCTGGCAGCGCTAAAATTACTATCAGCTTTATCTTCAAAAAAATAAAGCAAAAGCAGTTATTTGCACGACGCGGTTTTTACCATGTATCAGATAATTTATTATGCTTCAGTCTCCAAGAGGTTGACCGACATTTTTTGGGAATGAAGAACTGGACCAAAGACGAATTATGCAATAGACAAACGTGCTAGTGTGATGCTTATGTAGTACTGCATTATTGCGAAATTACTCAAAGAAATTCGCCTAGCTTTATGTATCTTGCAGCTTATTGAGCAGGAACCCGAGCTAAGATTGCTACAGCAATTGGTATAAGTGAATGACCGAAAAATGGCACATTTGGTGTTCGAGCACATGACAATATTCACATAGCTCTCCATTCTTGCTCTGGAACGTGGCAGCAGAGAATTAACCAAATGGTCATGATGATTTCAAATAAATTTTAGGAGCTAAAAACCATGGTGAACTGAGACCAAATGACAGCGAATACGGTTAAGTTAACGTGTGCTACATTAACGATACTTGTTAGTTTTTATACACACATATGTTTTGACTTTGATGGCCCTGAAAACAGCAAAGCGATGCAACATGTTCCTCCAGCAAGAAGTTTACATCGTTCGGAGTAGCAGTACAATTCAGGTCAGATTGGATTTCAGCAAAAGGAGTCGAAGCAAGATAATAAATGAAAATGCGCGTGAATACTTCCTCAGTATTCATTGTTGCTCGCAAAACTACAGAAAATTCTTGCTGAAATCATAAATAAGATGCACAGAAGAAGCAGCTTTACTATTAAGATAATGATAGTTCTCAATACATGTTGTCCGTTGGTTTATTTCGCCTTAACAGTTGTTGAATGTAAACAGTTTTAGTGTCTAATCCAAATGAATCCACCTTGCAACCCATTCTGCGGAATGCTTTACTAAAATAAAAAATTGAGTTTTTACCTCAATTTAAGAATGCCTTACAGGTTAAAAATACCCAAACAATTTATGGAAGAAATAATAGTCAGCACGAAGGTTTGCAGTATCCCGGTGAACCCGTGCTTCTTCAAAGGACTTTGCCAAGTAATTTATCACAACCTGGCACATTACTTTAGAAAAAATGAAGCAAAAGTATAACCAAAATGTGCCCTAACGGCAATCACTTCATTGAATATATTGCTGTACCTTTTTCGCAGTGTTCCAATAAACTTTCAAAAGAAAGCTTTAAAACACCGCACTGCAAGGGTTGCTTCGATACTATTTGATCTCATCAGGTTGTTATCGCAGGCTATGTACTTGGAATCGTTGATGTGTAGACGGCAGTCTTGGAACAACGGTTAATAACTGCCGGATCACACTGAATTAGCGTTTCTGTGATTGGATCGTTAGTTGTATTACATTAACCCTTGATCGGTTGAGTTATTATGAACGTAACTGATGAAGAAGGTAAGCACTGGATGTTACCCGCCCTAACCGAGGTCCCTGTTGAGATGACATCTCGCAATGCAACCAAGCAACGGATGCTTCTGTCTTCAATCGTCTAGTAAAGAAACTTGGTAACAGTTTAAAATAATTTATAAAGATAAATATATACTATACACTTTTCTTCCCCTTCTAACTGGCCCTGTCCTCAGCGGCTGAGACCCCTTTAGCTGGTTTCAGTCTGTTGAAATGCACCACCATTAAGGTACTAGAAGCCTTAGACTTAATGTTTCGTTAAGTCAAAAACGACAAGAGTTCCCCACGAAAAACAGTCCTTCCCAGTTTCGAAGGCATTTCACGGAGAACGCTGTTGTTGTTGCTTCTGATTTAAACCAGACTGCATCACAAAGTTTAAATGGACATCTGAAATGCTTTCAGCCAAAATAACCCTTTTCGTGGCTGACTTTCTGAAGTATTTTGTTGTGGTGCCTGCTGGGTGCTTCGGATTTATCCAGTTCCAGCAAAATGTTCAGTGGCATTGTTCCAAGAGGTGGTGGGCTTTGGCCTAGCAAGGGTTTTCCCTATCAAAGCTAAGAATGTCTTTATAACAACACTGCTACGTAGCTGAGGTGACTCGCCACTAACTAAAGACACTGCTACCTGCTTCACTTCGTTGTCGAATTGTACTTCAGCAACAACGCCAATATCATGGAGAGGATTGGGCTCCGGTTTGTTAAACGACAAAACAAAAGATGTATGAACTGAACATTCAGTCACATGCCTTTTAACATGCGCGATACCCTGAAATCGCACCCTGCATTGCGGACAGGTTACTTAGCTAAAAGCAGAGGTGGTGTCCATTAGAAAAACTCCCCTAGACTTAATCAACCGGGTGGTATCATGACCACTGAGATAAACATGGATCGTTCATCCGTTATGGCTGGTTTATCTGCCTCTGCTTTCCCTACTCCCACACATTCATTACACGCCACCTGTTCATTTGTTTCTAGCCACTGTTAGTCGTTACCAGCTGATTCCTATTCAAATGTTTCTACTCCAGATGGTTTCGTCGACACCCACTGAGATCGCCCACTGGCCCTCCTTCGGCCTGGATCCAAGTTCCTCCTGGCAAGCTTTAATGTACAGCCACTCATGCAGATTTGATAGCAGGCTGTTCTTTGCGCACACTTTGGAATCCCTCCCCATCGAAGGTTAAAGTCTTTCAGAAAGACGCGTGCAAGTCCCTAACAATGTGCTTGGTAGGGAATCTCCCACATAACATGGAGCCATATTTTACCTACGTTTATTTGGTGACAACAAGTAGCTGAGGCAGGTTGGTTTGGCGTTAAGCAGCAAACCCATAGTCGCACTGCTGGAGTGTTTTCCGGTTAATACCTGTATATGGGTCTCGGCTTAAGGGCTATTGCAGGATAAACACGTCACAAAGAGAGACGCAAGTTATTTTTTCTACAGCTGACGCTACAACAGACTACAGCTGCGACTCCGTTAAGGACTATTTCTACTGTGAGCTTTACCACCTCGTAAGCAGAATCCACGAATACGATATTTTTATCCTTACTGGGGATCTCAATGTAAATCTTGGTCGTATATTCTCATTCAAACTCACCAAGTGGTTTATCTTGCGCCAGATGGGAGCCAATCATATATTGAGCGAGACTTCTCACATTGTGTGAAGACAACCGTCTGTTTCTCTCTAGCAGCAGCTTCTGACATTTGAGGAAACGTTCCGCCAATTGGCGACCCACTCTTGCGTCTCAATCGAGGTATCAGATTAATCAGATCGTAATCGGTCTCAGATAGTGTAGTGTAAAAGATTGTGGATTTATCTAATCCACATGAATTGACTCGAACCACAATCCTGTCAGTGTCAACATCTGCATGAGTTTCGGAGGGCACCGAAAACGAAGCATTGTAGGGTAGCTACTGTGCTGGTGGCGGAAGTGCTCACCTGCCACAGTTCGGTCGATCAGCCGATCGGTCGATTGGGAGGGTGAGTTATCAAATATACCGCCAGTTGTATTTTGCCCCCAAATTTTGTATATAACCTATGGTACAGAATCGGTGCGAGTTCTTTCTATTGACGCGGTGGGTGAACCAGGTACAAAATAGATAAAAGTATGCTTTATGCTGTCTCGGTGCACTATAGCTATCAATATACCTTGACCGAACGCTTAGCTGCAGCCACCGCAAGAAATATATAAACACTAAAATTTCATGTAGAAGAATATGACTTCTTCCAGGCAATTAGTGCTTTTACTCGACACCGTATATAGTCTTGGATCTCTATGCGCTCCTTGGCTTGTTTTGACTGCATCAGTAATATCCCAGCGTAGTTTACTCATAATAAACTGCGTCGTTCTCCCAGTCAGCAGCAAAAAGTAACCTACGCATAAATCTTGAAGCCTGATAGTCTCAGCGAGTTTCGGAAAGGGAGGCTGCTACGCTTTCCGGTGACATATGCAAGATTGTCCAGCTTATTCGATTCATTGGCAGCTTAAGGACTGGTGCCATTGAGATTATTTGCGAAGCGAATGGTTCACCGATTGTCAACCAACAGTGACGCTTATAGTGATAGACTTAATATTTTATTTGTAAATAAATTGGCCTTAACCGTTTCGTTACATTTATCAGGAAATCAAATGCCGTACTTTGGACTTCACACCTGATAAATTTGACGAATCGGAAGTTTGTCGTGAAGTTCGACACTTGAAACGGTTTAAGGCTGCTGGCACAGACGGAATTCCTTCCGTTTAAGTATGGCGGCTCAGTCATCCTCAGCCAGCTGATCTCATGGTTGTCCATAAGGTGGCATGAAGAGAAGATACCTCCTTCCTTGGGCCAATCTGCTATTGTTCCGATTTCAAAAAGATGCTCACAACCTATGCAGCAATCACAGGGAGACTAGTCACCTTCTGCTTACCTCTAAGTTGTTGGCATCCATTCTGCTTGGTGGAACATTACTGGTTCGCGAATCGCAGTACGGGAAGAACAAGCTAGTTTCATGCTGACCGTGGGTGTGGAGATCAACCACCTACGCTCCGTCAAGTTCTTGAACACCACAAGCTCTATCAGAGGTTTGCAATCGTTGCGTACTTAGACAGCGTGCTGTATTCGGCTAGGTTGACTGACCTGCGTATGACGTTGCTTGCTAAGTAACCGGTCCCAGAAATTACATCACCACCAGACAGGCATTGTACCTTTCTATCTTCTGCATTATGAGTGTCTGTTGCAGGCTTTCGTCGTCCTTCTCTGTGGATAGCAGTATGCGACCAGGCTGCCCTTTTTCCTGTTTCCTCGTCATTTTTGCATTAAATACATATTGTCGAGGGCATTGGAAGTTTGTCAACATTTTGCTCTTAAGCTACTACCATGTAAACATGAGACCAAGTTATAACATGCTGATAACTTCACCTTACTCGGTCATGACTATTAGTGTGTGAAACATTCCAACAATTTTGCGATTGAAACATCTAGGTATGGAATGTGCCTCGCCCATTCGAAGTGTAAAGTTCTGCGCCAGTATTGTCACTCACCTGTTTGCATGCTCACTCTTAAAGTTGCACAGCCTGAACAAGTGCTTAGCTGTCTAACTAAGCAGCCGAGAGTCTGCTGGTAGCACCATGGAGAAGGAATTTTCGTCGGTACCGTCAAAGATCAGTCAACGTTCGTCAAGCTAAAGTACTTGTGACATCGTCGTGGTAAGTCGTGGTTAGTAAAAGGTCGCGTTTGCAATGCCACCTCCCAGGCATTTTGCTATACGGAAGCGAGTCATGACTAGTTTGCCTTGATAACATTTACCGGTTATCGACCTTCGTCGGTGGGTGCATGAGGAGGTTTGCTCACTTGTGGTGACAGCGAAGTATCTACCACTGTGTATTTCAACCTCTAGTCTTTGGGGAATGGAGTATGCCAACTAAAAAAACTGGTTTCTCTGCATCAGTTAAAATGGCATAGGCAATTCTTGTGTAAGTTAGCTGAGCAGTTGCCCTATTGTGGCAATTATGTTTTTGTAGGGCTTGGCCGGAAGAGACCACCTTTCGTTTATGTGTTTAATGGCGAAATAATAGGAAATCACTGAATTCCGGTCGTGCTGCTGTTGGATCTACACGTCTTCCAGTGTTGGGATTAAACAAAGAGAATTGCCGTCCTCTGAAAACATTTCTGGGTTTGGCGCGCAATCAAAACCAAACAAAGATCTGTGTACATAAATGTTTAGGTCCAGATGCCTAATAGTTAACAATTGAAAACACCAAAAATAAATATTGGTTTGTGAAAGGTGACAAAGCATAACAAAGGAGTTCCATTTTCATGCCTCAAAGAAGCTGATGAGCGCTGCACAACTTCCGTTAATTTACCAAGTTGATGTTGCAGTTAAATAAATTTGTCTGCTTCTTGTGGTCGTCACGGTATTGTTGGGCTCTATGTTTGTTTGTTAGACTGTTGCTGATGCTAATACTACTAGTACATGCATTTCACCAAAAACACAGCACACAATAGACCTCGCAGAGGCAGCTACCTTTACCTCACCATATAATCTTAAGCCAACGGAATAGGTAAGTATGTGGCAGACAATATCCGGAAGGAAATATTATATTCCCGGCTTCTTGGTGAATGAAAACCTTACGCTACCATTTAACTTAAGCTGATTATGTGTCTGCACTACCCACTACCCATTCGTTTTGCTTGGTAACATTCAATGATTCCACAGCATATAAGAATATCAATGAGTCGGTACCAAAAGAAAGACACAAAAGAAATTAACTGAGCACAACATTTGAGGTATAGCACTATACATGCATACATTCAGCAACTCCTGAAAATCTTCAAATATCATCGCAAAATATTACATAACATCTAGCCATATGACTTCATATCATAAAAGGCTATTTTTCTCGCAACATTTTACCAGGTAGAAGCTAGGTTAAAGAGAGATTCCTGCGGACTTGACTCCTAGCCGCTTAAGCATTGTGCGGCAAACTCACCGGTGAGGATACATGAAGAGACATTGTCGTTCATACCTACATTGGGTTCATATTTAAAATAAGTCAGACATATATCCATGCAATTCTTTTTTAACACGTAAAATATTTTTCTACATTTTCATGCAAACATGAGGCTAGTTACATACATCATGCCTACCTGGCTAAGCGAATATTAGTCCTCAAGTTGAAATGTTAGCCAGCCAGCTGGGAATCAATGTGACACGCCCGTGAATTAGTGGCCAGCCTATTAACAAGCCTTGTTGAATCCCACATTATCAGATACTTCCTAGGTTGCATCTTTCTCCGAGTCCTGGAATTTTGAGAGCAGATTCTCTTATTTCTGTGGCAGCATCTAAAGCACATTGTTGCGATTAACACTGCTATTTCCAAAAACGAGGATAACCTTCATTACACTTAATCACTCTACGCATTATTATCTGACGGGTGGCTTTAAACAAACTTGCAATGAAAGTTGGTTTTAATCAAAGTTATAACCAAAATTCCTGTTTGTCTGTTCAGATATGCTTACCTGAAGATCACACAGAAACAATGAGCTGTGCATTAAATAGTAAATGAGTCACCCTACTTATACATCCTCGGCTCCGTACTGTATCTAGTCTTTTAACTTCGGATAAAGTACCTCACAACTTTCCCAAAAAATTATGAGTTTAGAAGACGGAACAAACCGTTGGACCCATCCATATATTTGGGGGTTTTCAATTTTGGCTGCCTTTTACTGTAAGCGCACCTCATGCATAAGATGCCTGAGCAAATGATATTTTGAAATGTTTTCGCATAATCCATTGTTTTATACATAATGCCTGGGAAAATATGCTGAGTACACTGGGTGGCATTTTGCATGCTTTTAGAATCATGCTTTCATGTTGTTCCTATTATCAGGTATTTGTTCTACACACATTACTCCTTACAGTTAGGAATCCTGTTTTCACCTAAATATAAATGTAAATGCTGACGGACTTTGGCCATCAATGAATATCAGCCGTCTACGCTACGGTGATCCGAATACGTTTCATTAACTATAATTTTAGTATAGTTTCTGAGGAATTGATCACAGCTGTCTCCTTGCATTTGGATCCTCATGTGAATGTCTTAAAAAAATCCTGTTGTAAATGTATAATAATCTCTTAAATGTCAGCAGTCCGACAAGATGACATAACCACCAGGCACTATCATCCCGTTGCCCATGCGACCAATTCCGTAGAAGCGAGCAACTTGGTTATCCCCAGGTTCTGCTACTTCCTTTTGATTAAGTTCTGTTAGTTCGAGTTTAAAAACATGGCTTTTAACAAGTAGCACGCAAGCAGAGTTCCTGCATTAACTAAACGTTTTTCTCAACCTCATCTTGCATATTAGCGTGTAGTGAATTCTTTTTTGGTTTGGGACATGCCTAAGATCTCCGCTCATTAATTGTCAAGCATGACAACACGTCTGTTTAAAGCCCCAGTAAAAAATATCATTTCACAGTAATGCAAAATACTCGTCGAGAAAAACGTCTGCGCACTATGATCAGTGAAGTAAGAATAAATCCTCTGTATTAAACAAAAAGGGAATGGCACGCATTGACCGATCTATCCCTCCAATCCCGGAATAGCAAGTTTCAGAGGACTGCTGTTTCTCTTGGTTAGACAAATAAATTTTTGAAGCAATACCTTGTATCCACGACTTGGTACACTTATACTAAGGAGGTTTATGAGTTATAATTGCCTACCAGTACTTCAGGATGGTTGTTGAAGCTACGTTTACCAAGAGATTAATACTGGCTTGTAAGGCGTTCTAGTATTGGTGACTGCAAGATCAAGCGTAAATGTGGTTTTAAAGTTGTGAAGAAGTCAACGCAATCACTTAACACCAATTTTCTGTCACGTGCAGTGAAAGCAGGTAACCTAGAAAGAGTAGCATGTGAAAAACTAGAAACGTTCCCATATACGGTGGTCAAGATAAATTAACAGAAGTTCTGAGGCAACCAATATTGCTTCCCACGAGAAGTGAAATTGTCTTGTTTTAATATCTCGTTTTGTGAATTGTGTGGTTAAGTAAATCTCTAAGTCCATACGGTAGTGTCTATATATGTATATATGCATGAATGAGTTAATGTACACCATGTATTTATACCGAACATAGCAGGCGATGTCGAGATAAGATCATTGTTCACAATTCAGTTTTCGCGAAGGGCTCAGCGAAAGGTGAAAAGTAATACTTGAATATCGAAACTGGTTTAATATTTGATTTACTTATTGTGTCATTGTATTATGACATGCAATCTCAATGCCGATCGCGATTCACATTGAAGGGAAAGTTTCTTACTTCGATAACTGCATACGAACGTAACTGCTGAAGCTGCTGGATATTGAGTGGTCACAGCCCGAAAACACTGCACTCAAACATGAGTTGCGAAGTTCTTTGATTTCTACGGGTACCAAGTGGGATATAAGCAGAATCTTCGTGCTTTACAATTGTTAATTTCCCCATTTCAAATTGTGTCGACCTAGGAATCAAGCAACATAAGGGACAAACATTCGCTCACACATAGCTATACTCATTATCTTTTGGATTGATTCGTAACATTTGGTTTGTGCAACTTTGAAAAAGACGACCTCATTAAAGTTAGAAACAGGCTGACAATCATTAACCATCTAGCATCAACGATATTCGGAACAGAAGCATTTAACTGGCTCCGGAGAATGCATTCAGGTAGACGTGAAAGAGAGGAATGTGATACCTCTCATGTGATTACGCCAAATCTAGTCCTAGCGTGTAATTATATCAGATGTACCTCAAGTATTATAAAGTCCTTCTAGCAAATTTTCATGTAATTTCCTCAGACCATTCTGCATCGAAAAACCCAAATACGTCTATGCAATGAGACTATGTGTTCACACTAATTAATACATAAAACTTGACGAACAGGGCTGTAACCGTTTCCTGGATATGCTGAGCAAATACCACCATCTGAACATGAATATTTGCACCGCCTAAGTAGCAAGATGACTGCAAAATTTATACTGCCGTTTGGGTCAAGGAAGAATATTCAACAACTTATACGGTATCATTTGACATAGTATATAACAGCAAACTAAACACGAACCTCAGCGATTTACCAAATACAAATTTAGGTGTAAATTCGTGTACAGATTTAGTAAATACACGTAGAGGAAGAGTTGTATTTAATTTGACTTACTGAGTGGCGTAATGAAACGGTTATGCAATACAAATGTGAGCTACGGTTCAGTAACCAAAATGTGGAAACCATAAACTTGTATAACGAATAAGGGAGACAGATGTCAAACGTACATCGACCATCTGATTAGCATGCCTGTTAAGTGCAGTGCAACAGAGGATGTAAGGTATGGAACCGATGATTGCGGTAGGAACAAAGGAAATATACGCTATGGGGAAACTGAAAAGGAGATAGCAGAAAGTATCCTTTACGTACAATTTTAAGTGATAAGTGCCGATATATGTACAACAAGAAAGAGACGCGATCTGGTGGACAGTCTTTTGTTTACAACGTGAACAATAGTACGTGCGTAAAGTCAAACTAACATGAACGTTTCACATGTATGTGAGTGCCAAATGATGGAGTGCTGGGTTTACGCAGCTTTCAATACATGATAAAGCTGCCATCTATTTTCAGCCAGTGTATGATACCCAGATTGTCACCAAGGCGGGTAAACTTACGAATAAGAGGAGTGGATATATGCAGGCATTGAGATGTAGGTCTAAACTAAGTACAGCCAAGGTAGACTGATATCTTGAGGGCCATGGGTTTAGGAGGACCTTTTGTTACTTGTCAGATGAGCAGCTGTTACATCGAGTTTAACAGTTAGATGAAGTGACGGTGATATGCGACAATATTGATTAGGGTCTTATGTGAGTTTTGCTTTATTCGGCCACATATATTTAGTCGACATTGTGCATCATATGGCAACTGCGGAAGGTTGCATTAGCATATAAGTCATTAACAAGCCAACTTGCGAGTGGGGTTTTGCTCGTAGTATTGCGGTATCCAAGTTAAGTCAAGTGCCTACAGTTTCCACTAAATCTGCTTGAGCCATGATACAGATCCACTGTTTGAACCTATCAGGGGTGGAGCATATGAAACACTGCAGTTTTAACCCCAAATTGAGTGCAAGATCTTAAGAGTCACCTTCACTCAGAGATACCTGCGTACGTCTTTTCATAAAACGGACCCACTAAATATATTTTTGATATTTGCCACAGTGGGCTACTGGCGACAATCCTACAACGTTTTCAACTACAATTCTTAGTAAATTTCTCAATACGCGCTAGCGTAACGGCTTATGAGAGTTAATATCTAACCTTCCCATTCAGTTAAAGGAATATTCCCATAAAGCACTGTTCTGTACCATGTCGCTGGCATTGAATTCTTGCAGTTTTTGATGCTATAAATTTCTATAGCAAGACCTATGAGTTGTGTGTTTGCTTACTTGTAGCATTAAATAAAGTTGACTGTAATACTACTCTCAGTGCATCCATATTTTATTGGATTTTAAAAAGTTACAACCTCATGTACACCAGTGCAAGAGCGATCCTTAATCGAGCACTGAGCAACAATATGTCTTATCAATTCGTCCAAATCATTCCAATGTCACCTTTTCTGTCATAAAGGCAAACCAGTTATAGTCATGGAAATGCAACTTATTAGACTTAAACTAAAGTATCCCATTTTTCATTCGCTAAGGCTCATCTTCAGTAGGATGTAAAAACAAACAGGGAAATAGTGGTGCAGTTCTCATGTAAGATATAAATGCACTACTTTTTTACAACACCGCTTTACGTTACCTAAGTAAGAAATATATACTATCCGACAATCATCGAGTAAGCCACTGTCTGTAGAGGACACATATATACTTTGTGTCACACAAAGCGCATTACCTGGCCTTCATGGTTGCAAACAGTGTATTTTATCTCGTCGTTTAATATTTTAAGCAGATTATGTGCGCAGGAATGTGCTACGAAAGTCCATGTAGGGCCCACCGACAGGACGCCATCGGGTTTTGGAAGTGATATAATGAGGCCGATCAATAGCTCTGTTATAAAAAGAACCAGATAATTTAACAAGCGGATCTCGAAGTCGTTTACATCGCTTTGCGGACCAGAACGTTGAAGCCAACTGTTGACGCTTTCTGGTATGATACGTTAATTTTGGCAAACTGATGGGTTAGCACAGCGGTCAAAGCAACATCCGCATACAGCACTGTTGATCACAGCTGATCAGTGTGCAAATGCTTGCGCCAAACATAATAAACAATAAAAGTTCAACCAAATGCATGAGACGACGAAGCGATAGTTAAAGCAGTAAAGGAGTAAGGCAGTAAACATAGCGGCAGCCAACTTTAAATATGCTTTTATGGAACCGTTACTTGACTGACACGAATGTTTAATGCTGGTTATCTTTCTTCTATATAGTTACAAGATCATGATGGGAAATAATGATTTCTGATTGTATCAACACTGGAAAAGCGCTTTCGAAGAGCATGTCATTAGCAAAGGCAGCAAACTTAGGAGTAATATAATTGATAGGAAATTTAGTTAAAATAGAAGGTCACAAATATAGGTCTTGTATATATATACTTATTGCTGCCGACTATAATAGGATGAACCATACATACACAACGACATTAAGCTCCCTAATAATTAGATATGGGATGCGCATTAGTGAAATTATCAAAACTTCTCAATGCGCTAAAACAAGATAGTTAGTTTGACGCAGTTGCAGCAGTTTCAGAACGTTAGTGTGATCACAGGAAACACGTTTAGTGCCTATGACAAAAAAACAAAAAAATATTGGACAGCTGATGCATGACAAGTCCTTTGGAGTTGCAGCGACCTGGGTAGGATGAGTAAAATGCTAAAAAAATATAGTATACTATAGTATCTGGGCAACGTTGAAGAACTACCTGTTCGAAATTTGAGTATGTAGTAGTCAACCAGACGAAACTCACTTCGTACACTCCCAGTTTTCCTAACCAAATAGTGGTCGTGGCATCTAGCCTGGCGACCATAATTCGCCGCCCAGCTAGCCAGCGGGATTGTGCGTTTCGACAATAAAATATGTTTCGCGTATTTATTTTTCTTTCTCTGGCTTGGCTCTGAAGTGGGACGAAAATGGATATATAGAGGCTGATCCACTGAGTTATCCGTTAACCTGAACAAAGATCTAAAACTTGGTAACAATGAAAAAATTTGGGAGTCCGGACGCCAGCTCTTAATTTCAAATCCCTGTATGCTGTCCCTGATCCTGGATGTCAGTGAAGTAGAGATCTACTCATTTGTCGTTAACTATCAAGTCTCAAGTTCCATTCTAATTTCCATTTAGCTACACGTGATATGCCCAATGTAGTGTAGAACGGAAACTGTCGTGGCGCGCTGCTTGACTTTGAAGTGGTACTCACGCTGCGCTCTCATTTGCCTTGCAGGAACCTGGTCGTGCGCTTTAACGGAAGAAGTGCAAGCAGAAGAAGCTTGACTGTAACATTTATCTTCCTTTTTTACAACATTATTTCCCCTATTGTAGTTTGGTACGTGTTGCTCAATAAATCTCCAGTTTCAATCTCCGGAGTTCTCCCGAGCCTGTATATTACACCAAGCGAATTGCAAAAAACCACCTGTGCCGTGCATTGTTAAAAGAAGGTGAGTAACCTCGAAATCCATTCCACTGAAGGAATTTTTCTGTAAACTGCTTATAAAACAGAAGTTTTTAATCGCTACATTTATCGCAATCACTCAACTGAGTTCTGGCACATGGTACATTAATGATGAACAGCCCACACTGGTTCAAACAAACCATCACTCCTGGACTTAGTCCAGACCAATGAAGAGTTGGTGGTTGAGTCAGTAGCATACGACCCGCCACTGGGCCGTAGCGACCATTCAGTCCTAACATATGGTTATGTGTGTTATGCCAGTATTGTTGCTAAAGAAAGATAGACTCAACGAACTATTACCGACTATTATAAGCTGCGCATCTTAGCAGCAACCGTTAACTGGGACCTACAGACGCACAGCTCAGCGAATAACGCGTGTAATGAACTGAAAGACAAAATTAACTGGGTCATACAATCATCATCGAAGGTTGTACCATTACGAGCATCGTGCCGGACCAATACGTGTATCCGGAGCAGAACGCTTAAATGGATCAACAGAAGAGATGAAATATAGAGGCAACATTTACTAAGCTCATGTGATATCACATGGCAGGATTACAAAGTCATCAGAAACTACTGCACGTCACTCAATAGAGTCGATACGTAGGAATGGCAGGAGAACATGGTGTTGACATTTATAAGTAACACCAAACTACTATACAGATGTGTAAATGGCAAAAGAAAGGTTTTGCCCGGAATACCACCACTCAGGACGGCCAGTGGCCTAACAACTACTGCTGTGGATACCACGAACGCTCTACTCTTGCAGTTTGTCTCGGTAGCTACAAATAGCATGGAACATTCGTCCCATGAACTCCCAATCAATGTCGTTGGCTTATCCAGCGTCATCTTTACTCCAGCAGCAGTTGCAAGCATATTACAGTCGCTCTGAGAGTACAGTGCCCCTGGAATCGACATGATCTGCCCAAAAGTACTAAAAACCCTTACTCCCACCATAGCAGCACCACTTGCAACCTTTTCCAGGGTCTGGTTAACTTCCATACACTCCCATCTGAGTGGTTAAAACAAAACATTCGCCTATTGGAACAGCCCCACACAAGAGCCACAAAGGCAACGCGTGGACTATGCAGTAGAAGTTACGAACTGCGTCTTCCTGTACTTGGTGTGTTCTCATTAGAATACCGACCGCTTCGCGGAGATCTTACTCTCACATACCGGATACTAACTGAAAGCGAGCATCCATGTACATCACTGTTGACTCTAGCCCCTTAAAAATAAAACCGAGGCAATCACCTGAAACTATTGACGGAACAC
Source organism: Dicrocoelium dendriticum (assembly GCA_944474145.2). Taxonomy (NCBI): domain Eukaryota; kingdom Metazoa; phylum Platyhelminthes; class Trematoda; order Plagiorchiida; family Dicrocoeliidae; genus Dicrocoelium; species Dicrocoelium dendriticum. Next base: position 25,045 of record CALYDF020001435.1, read on the forward strand.
CCCCGCCTGAATTGTAGAAAGTATTTTTACTCACTTAGAATCTGTTCTCACTGGAATGCATTGCCAAAATATGTGGTGAACGCACCAGACATGACGACATTCGAAAGACTCTAAGACTTTCATCTTAGTGATAAACGATACACAACACTTTGTTAAAGTGTAATGATTTAACCATTGATACTTCACGTTCCACTTTGGAACATTTTGTTTTTAATATTCTTTGCATATCCATCCTGTGGGCAATGTAAAGTTATGCTTTTTATCCCGTCACACCTTATTGAACCATTGATAATAGTCCGAATGATTCAAGATGCAAGGATGGTATCTCCTAGTTTAATGACACAGATCACTCGAATTCATCCTTATATTTGTAAAAAATCAGACGTCGTTATTCACATTCTGGATGAAAAAGATTATTTATAGTTCTCATCACCGACATTGTAATCAGGAGCATTTTCACTCATTCTGCTTCCGACATGTTAGTCTACCATTTTGATACCGACTATATGTAAACACTTCAATAGGGAAAGTCTAAAACATCACGAATTGTTTCGCATGTAGTTAACAAGTGAGTTGTTGCGGTGGAAGTATTTTGTGAGGCTGGCTAAGCAGTCGATAAAAATGCTTAACGCATTCCGGGTGAATATCTAGTACTATCCTATCATTTAAAATTTGCGTGCGGGTCATGGCATAGTTTACTCAAGATGAATCAAAAATACATAGTTTTGACACGAAAAGGAACTACCTACCAACCGTAGTGAGGTAAATATCCATCCACAGACAATAAGTCTTGTAATAAGCCTTGTTATAATAGGCTCCTTTCTAACAATTTGTGGTTTAGTAAAAGTTTTTGCTCCGTTAGCTTACAAGTAAGGGGTATGACGCGCCACACAACTGATATTCGGAGATTTTATACTTAAATCGGTTTAAGGCGCTGCCTTTCAACGTTTATTCGAATACGAAGGCAATCTAGTTATCATATCTAATAGATTGGCAAAGTTATAAAATTTGCCCAGAAATGTAAATAATTGTGTGTTCTCTACAGGCAATGAATGATCATGAACAAAGTGTTAACGAATGCAAATAACTACCTAGTTGAAACTATTAGGTAGTGAGGAAACGTTCTGGAGAAATGTTAACATGAGATTGCCGTATGCATTAAATCCTGAAAAATTAGTGTGGATATTTCCAAGTGCATACTACAGACGTTTGAATCTATAGCATCATGAAATGAGAGATGTTGCGATTACAAATTGACCAACCTGAACTCGCACACACAGTCACCTTTTCATCTGTCCCCGGTTAGACCCCACAGCAGGGTCAGGGTCACAAATGTGTCTTACTGCACACGCAGTTCGGCCAAGTTGGTTGGTGATCATGGCCTCAGGATATCACAAGGTTAAGTTTACAGAGTTGTTGTCAGCCAGCAGGTGACGGGCGATTGATGACGTTGACCGTTTGTAAGAGACTTCATTTCGCTTCATCAACTGCATTCTCGGTGGGATTTGCGCCTATCTGTGAAACGTGTTTACTAACTCACGTCGCTATGTGCTCTGCAACACTCAACTGTATTTTTCGTTCTGTCATGCCCACATATTCGGCACTGTAAATAAGTAAATTGGTATTGGGTGTGTTTAATACTGAACACTGCCAGCGGATGTTAAGCAGAAGGTGGGGATACGAATCGTCGTATGTTTTAGTTCCGCTGCAGGGTACACAGCCGTCTCTGCGAATTGCAATTGTCGTTGAAAAACTTGGCATACGCTGTTTCCCTTAAATGGCAGGTGAATGGTCACTCAGCTTTGGCGCCGTGGCAAACTTGTTCCGCTTTCACAGCACTAAACTGAGCGAAAATAGAAGGCTAGTACCCATTATCTACTAGGGTGTAGGTTATCAGCCACAACTCTTGTTCCAGGGAGTCAGCAGAGTATGATTTTCTAGCCCGGTTGAACAAGATCTTCCCTAGGCCCGGTTTTTACCGCTTACCAACAAAGCTGTAGACGTTCATGTATTGTCCCCTCCACGTTGAGTTGCGCTAAACTGATCTGCGTATTGTGCCGTCACCAACACTATTAGGATGTCAACGAACTGCAAGGTGTCGTTTGCGTGCCGTTGTCACACCGTTGTTTGGATGTGGGCCATTCAACTAGGCGACCAGTCGGGTTAACTGGCTTCGCTGTTACAGAGTAACAAAATTCATCTACATTTATACGAAATACCACTGTCCTTTGATATCTTCTCTGAATCCTTCTCAAAATGGTCTACGAATATTTCTGCTAGTACCAGTCCGAGTGCACTGATGATTGCGGCAGCATCCAATTAGCGACAGCCTTGCTCTTGAAAATATAACTTGGTATTTGCTGTACACAACAAAAGAAGTCGTTATCTATCAGAGGCTGGAATGCATACTTCTAACTGGTTCTCGACCACGGGATTATAGATAATCTGGATCATCCCGTTTATTGGCACATTGAGAAACAGTAAGATAATGTTGATGCTGACCATGGAATTTACGCACAGCTCAATACTTCCAGAAGTTCCACTAACTCGAATGTATCCCACATATTATGTTAAACCATTGATTGCTAAACTGGCTTCAAGAATGTTGCTTGTCACTAGCTTGTGTTGTGGGGAATCGCTCATGGATAGTGTCGGCCTCAGAGAGAAGTCCGCCCAGTGCAATTTTTTCAACCCAAAAATCTACGGTGTCTGCGTGCCACTGGGACTTAAGGATTTTGCCGGTCGTGGCACTTATGAAGATTTCTTCGAACAACTTCTGGAGCTCCGTGTTGCCGCTTTGCTCTAACTCTATTCGGTTGTTAGGCATCTCACCTGGTACCGTCACTCAGTACTGCCACCATCTCTTCTAAATACATCGATTTGTCTAAAATCACACCACCCTAACCTTTCTCTGGGTAAAGGGTAACCCCCTTTTCTTCTGAGCTGAGTTATTTTAAAGACACTAAATTTTTGCATTAGAACATAGATCATTGTTCATATTTAGAGATGCGATACTGGCGTTCACGATCCACGAGTTTCGATTTATGTCACCACAATTATATTTGAAAGTTGCTGAAAGTTTGACAAATTGTTTATAAAACACATCTCTTTGAGCTTGACTTTCTCTATACTTTTGATCCTTCCAGGAGGAACATGAACTTTAACCTCACATGACAGAGCCGCTAATGGTAGCGGCGTCAGTGACAGTGAGGAGCTGTTGGTTACATATTTTGCTGGTACAAACGTTAAATCATAGTCAAACATTCTGTGACTCAGCGACTTGACAAAACTTTATCTCCACTTCTTCCTAGTTTCAAGTACCAGTTGGCGACACAAGTTTACAAACTTGAACTAACTTACTGAACTTGACTTGTCGATTGCTGACCATATGGACAAGTACATCTGGCAGTATTGTTTGTACCTCTTTGTAGTCTCCAAGCTAAAGCATTTGGTTATTCCTCTTTAATTCCTAGCTTTCGATCGTGGACCCTTGCAAAAGCAAGCGGGAAAAACGGTTCATAGTTAAACACTTTTCAGGAACTCACTTCACAAGGACAGTTTGATAATTTTACCTGTAAAACTGACAAGACCATTCAGAAGATCTACTCTATTTTTCGGGAGGTGGCCTATGAGAAAATTGAAATAGTTAAGTCACAAAAATGTTTTCAGCCGAAAAGTTAGCACAAGGTGGCCGCACGATATAAGTCTGGAAGAGTTTCTCTGCATGCTTTCAAGTGCGTACTACAGACATGTGAATCTATAACGACATTTGCCTTTCTGTTTTCCTTACAGTGATGTAATATTTACTATATCGTCAGTGCACTTATGTAGACCGCTTCCACTACATACTAGCGAATTTTGCAAATTTTAGCGCTACTGAAAAATTAACAGTGATCAAGATTCGGGTGCCCATCACTGATGAAACGTATGCTCCTCAACATTTTACCTCTAGACATTAAGAAGCTTAGTTGAAAGAGCCATGGACGTTCGAATTCTGGCAAAATAAGGAATTACGTTTCCATCAGAAAGAAGATAAAATACTCGAATGTTACAAGGGGAAATAATTTCTCAAATATCTGGAACCTGATGGTACTTCTGGAACTAGTTTATTTATATTAATTACAATCATCGATACAACAAAGATTGGTCACCGTTGGCATCGGTTATTAATAACTTAGGTACCTCGATAATGTAAAAAGATTTTGCTAACATTTTAGACAGTCAAGGAATAAGTTAGAGATAAACGCCGTGACACATAATAGATTGATATATAATCATAAAGTAAGGGCACATATATCACTTAAAGTTACGCTTTGACGTTTCTAAATGTCGATGAGGGCAAACCTATATTTTCAATAATTCTTCATCAGGTTAGCAAAATGATATGTGGAAAAATGTTGGTCGACAAAATGAGTTTTGGTAAAACAATGCTAGTTCAAAACGACAGTTCACTCACATCCCCGTCCGTTAAATCACAACTGCTAAATTCACACAACTTCGTGAGCCAAATGTCGCAAGTTGAGCCGGAAACTACAGTCTCAATATTTGATCTAACAATTTCTGAACACATTATTCGATCCGTACTGTCAAATGGCGAACGCCTCAGCTGATTCAAGTTAAAGAAGTTGTAGGTATTTTGGCTAATATACTAAGGGCTCCGCCTTCTATACCTAACATCTATAACTGACGAGTGCAATAAGGAGAGAAACGCGTAGTCGTGTGCAGATTTTTGCGCAGGGCAACACTTAATATGCATCCGCATTTAGCGGCCACATTGGAGGAATAGAAAATGGTATAGAACGTATACAAAGGCAAGGCTTGACAAGTCTCATGAAATGGTTTGCGGGAATAACCTTGGTTTAATGAAGTTAGATAAAAGTAAAAACATCTGTGGACTCACTATATTATCCACCTTAAGGCATGGGTATAACGATCTAACAAGACTTTATGGGGTTGGTGAGCACAATGTTTGTCTGCGATCTGTCGTCTCCCAATGAACAGAAACTAGACCAAGTACTATTATTGAGGTAATGTATGGTCAAGTAGTCTTTTAAAAATGGGTAGTGTTGGCGCTGCAATGAAAAAATATAAAGAGCGTCCCATGGTTGACAAACTCAAAGGGAAAAGTAATTTCGGCCTCACTCACGCAGACTGTATTGGGGGGCATTTCAACTTATGACTAATCAACTCTACGTTGCGGCTAAGATTCAGGAAGTAGCGGCAAGCGTGACAAGGGTTTTTCGAAATCTGGAACGCCAAGAGGAGGTCAACTCATAGACAGCGATATATTCCGATGTATACTCGGAGGAGGTTCAGTGGCCTCTGGTATTTTAGATCAGACAAATTATTCACAACTTTCATTGCCCGTCACTGCGTGGCCTCCAGTTCGCGTTTTATCCAAGTTAGTTAATCCCGGGTCGCTTACTCAACAAGATTTGTCGGCCTCCGTATCCGGATTTGCCTTTCACTGTGACCTCCATGGGGACAGGCACAGAATGCCTGCGCCTAGAGAGGGCCATTGGTGGCTTGAGGTGCAACAACCACAGTTTCATTCACACACCCCATATCCGGTGTAAATCCGAAGGAAAAAGTTCGGGGAGTATGTGAATCGGAGCCACGTTTCATCAACGGAGCTGGCCCACACTCCTTCAACAAGCAGAACAGATGCATTCCGGTATAATTAGGAAATCATACCCACCAGATGTACGCATGACGGTGGCTGGATCGTAGCCTGTTCCACACAGGACGGAACCACGCTTTTAGCCCAGCACCGTCATGAGGAGGATGCACGCCGTCCCCACAACCAACAACCAACTATCTCCTGGAGCCAGTATGGACGATGTAGTGGGTAATAGACAGGTAGGCACCGTGTCAGTATTCATGTCAGTCGCAGACACACCGAAGAGCTCACGCAACATCTACGTCTGAAATGCAAGAATACTCATCGCGCAGGCAAACGTATCAAATACGCCTCCTTATTGGCCTGGATTAGTAACTCTTATGGGAGCGTAATACTAGTGCCGCTATCCCGCGCGCAATAGTGCGTTCTCCGGCATGATTTTTAGTAATCCGCGGAAATCGCATTCATCAAATTTGACTTGGGTTCGCAACACCTGTAATCAACATCAGTTTGTCATAAACTCACCTACCGCAGGCTTTGATACGGTTATCTTCGTTTTGCGAAAGTGCCGTTTCCGTGCACTATGTTGGTCGTACAAAAGCGGTATGAGTATCCTCGTCGAATTCATCCGATATACAAATATACATGGATTGGGGTCATCTGTGTCCAATGGCAGTTCGTATATTACACTTGCACTTGCGGTTATCCTAACTGAACTGTGAGCTATCACAAAACGGATAGAAACATATTAGAACTCATGATCAATGGTACAACAAAGGCGTTTGGGTTTCGTTTGGAGGTCTGGCTAACAACATCTTGCGCATGCTTGAGAATAATTAACCAATACAAAATGGTAATATTTTCTTCAAAATTTAGATATGACAGCCATAAATCTTGGCCACCCATATGTGAATGAACCCGATATAGATTACTATACATAGGACCTCACACACGATTTGAGCATATAATAGAAGAGGTGGGATGGAACCTCCTGTACGCCTTCCGTAACAGAACAAAATGTTGCTTCTCAGTTTTGCACGCCTTCAAGGATTACGCCGAACAGCCGAAGTTGTCATGGATTACCACCCCAAATTCTAACTCTTGTGAGGCTGTGTTCAGCATATAATCTCCAAGCTTACATGCATACTTGGGCTTGTGGCACTCATGTACAGCTTTGCACTTGTCCGTGTTACACGGAAGTCGATTTAACCTTGACCAATCATAAGCACAGTCTAAGTCCCGTTGCAAGATATCGTGATCTTCATGACAGTCGATTGCCTGCCACATCTAGATGTCATCGGCAAAATGCAGGAAAGTAGACTTGATGACACTCTCAAGGTCGTTCATGAAGAACAAGAATAACCACGGCCCTGACACTGAGCCTTGTGGAACACCGCAGTCCACAACAATTTGATTAGAAAGTGAACCCCGAACTCGAACCTGTAGGAGCCGCTGAGAGTGAGTTTCCGATCGATCCAAGGACAGAGTATCCAACTCCGTAGGCTCGCAGTTTTAAGGAAGGATGTGTTTATCTATGTGGTCGAATGCTTTGGAAATGTCTAGCTAGATAACATGAATGTCAGTCGCAAGGTCGGCTATCTTAGTCCCACTAACACGGGCAAGCAATAGGTTGGTCGTAATTGACCGATACTGAGGGAATCCGTGTTACCAAAGTGCTATGATTTTCGCCCCTACAAAGTAACCCATTACAACCTCAGATGTGATTGATTTCATCACCATAGAGAGCACTGAGAAGTGAGTCACTGGGCGTTAGTTGGCTTTCTCTCAACAGCTACCACTTTTGCAAATCGGGGTATTGATTTTTGTTTCCACATGCTAGGGACCTACTGCTCGTCTAGGAATCTTTGAAAAACTCTTTTTTGTTTCAGCTATCCTCGTAGCTGCCGTTATGAATGCAAATGGAACGATGGTAAATTACATGCAAAAAAGCACATGATTCGCAACACCGGAAGGATGGCCAGAGTGAGGACTTCAATATAGTAAAAAGCAAACAAGAGATAACCTGAAAATCGTTTTGGTGAATACACCACTGTGTTCACACAAAGGCTTGCAGAATGAGCCAACCTTAGTTTTGTACCCTAATTCTCTCTGTGAGACTTTCGTCAAATGCTGTCGTTTGTCCAGACACAGAAGCTATTTCTCGTAATGTACTTGTGTTAAGGCAAGGTCAAGAAGTTTTTAAACACCAGTAAATTGGTGGTGGAAGCAATATAATTTGGTAGGTCTTTCCATGGCTGGTACATACGAAGAGAGTAAAAGTTCAGACAACATTTTAGTCGACTGCATAGGTTCTCAACTTGTACTGGTGGTCTCACAATTTCATGCTGTGGCTGTTGCAGTAGGTGGCGGGAGACGCGCGTGGGTTTCCTCAGAATCTGGTAGGCCATAATGAGGTCTCCACGTATGCGTCATTTTCGGTCGCTGCATAATTAGCCTAGGTTTACATGAAGAGAGCGTGTCGAGGTTCATTCACATGACTGCTTTAATATAATCCTCCAAAATACCACAGACGTGCTTTTTTATTGTCCGCAGCCTGATAGTTAAATTCGTACGATATAAATAAACCTGATGAATTCGCCAGCATCTACGAAATGCGTGGGTTTTGATGAGTTAGTGGGTTTCCCAAAATCAGTTATGGGCCAGGCCGAGTGGAGTCACCACTTCTTTTCTGGAGCCTCGTAGTTGGATCGATGTAACGTGCTCCGTAGGAAAAGAAGAACTAGTAAATTCATATATAAGTGAGGTTCTTTGCAGGCAGCTTCCAAATCAAATAGTCCTCCACATGCCCGGAAAGTCACTAGACTGCATTTTCAGCCTGTTGGGCATTGTCAGTAGTGCGCATCCATCGGATCCATCAGGATTCGAACCCATGACCACCAGCGGCTTGAACCGCCAGTCAGCAGCTTATGCCACTGGGCCACAGGGGAGAGCTCCGGACCGTCATGATTTACAAGCTAACTGCGATATAGCGCGTCTTGTCTTCCACTGCCATACAAGTTGCGAACGTTACAGAGGACAGGGTTGGCCCCGAAAGACACGACGTCCACTAACAGTAGCTTGTACGACATAGAATTTAGAAACTGATTTGGAAACTGGCTGCGAGGAACATTACTTAATTACATCAAAATCCCCTACTCATAAGTACATCAAAATTCATATTTATTTGACCTGCACCGGCTCCTCTTTATGATGCAAAATTTAATCACTGGGCTACCGGCAAATTTGGATATGGATTTAAGTTGCTTGGAAAGGATGGGCAACGCGACGAGTTAGGACCTTAGCAGGGAATATTTCATTGAATGACAGTCGAAGAAATATGAGTTTTCTCTGGGCAGTAATAGTTCCATGTGTCTCCTACATATAATTCACTTTGGCTTACAGAACAGTTTCGACGTAGCCATTTTCACTCAGCATTGAATATATGCGTTTCGGTTCTTCGGAAAACAATTCCATAGAGTAAATTCTTTCTAATCAACTCATTAGACTAAGCTCTGTTTTGATATCAGTAGAATAAACCAATGGGAATTCTTGGAGTGTCCATTTTAAGTATGTTTCCTATAAATGTAGCGTCACCCATGAGCCGTTTCATTTCCGCGTCGGGACAGTGAAAAGGATCTTTTGCTTCTGCTTCGTAGATGAACTTCAATACTTCGTGCGCCTGACTGAAATCAGAGTATAGATGTAGCGAGAGGAATGCAGCAGTATAAAAAATTCTGGATGTGGCAGCAATAAAGACTGCTATTCGTGATGACCGCTTTTAATTTGCGCTACTCAGACGCATTAATAAACAAATCAGCGATTAACGCTCCAGCTGAAGACTCCACTGTATTGCTGGTATAATTCACCGTTAAACAGAAACTGAATGTTGAAAGCGTACGGAGGTAATATTTCCTATAGGTCCACAATAGATATTCTAATAGCTACCTTGTTGATAAAGGTATTGTTTGCAATTTCAAATAACGTCACGTATTTGTAAGACGAAATGACGCTGTGACAGCATGTGGTTTCATCAGTGACATTTACATCACGCACGGTGTCCACGAAAACCAAAATGCACTTAACGTTTTGCGCAATCAAGCCATGTCAAGAATGCGCATTAATGCAACAATGACGGGTCAATTTTCAGCCATGACCCACGTGCTATTGACAAAAGAACAAAGCGATTTAAATATGATGGAATAGAGGCAAAAGGAAAAGCTCAATGTAAAAAGTAACCCTTCTGGAAGAGTGTACCCGTCAGTTCATGAATAATCGCGTTTTGATCAAACATTGGTTTGGCTAGTCATGGATTGACAGAGGAAACCTGACAATCGTCCGGAGAAATTGTGCTCTATACAATGGTCTGTTCGACGACGTAGATACAAATTTGGAGAGTGCACTATGAAAGGCATGGCTAATGTCCATGAGTACCATAGGTGCAAGTATTGTGCACGAACTACAGGAGCGTAGGTACAGTGTTTTGACCAAGTTTGTCTTTGGAGTTCCACTGCAGCGTCGGATGCGAGTCGGCCTCATTGTGACCTACCGTATTCTACATCTCGGTGACTTTCTAATGCTAAGGCCAATGCTGCACTTACGAGGGCCATGCAGCACACGCGGACAGCGACACAAACTTGTCGTGCCGGATGTGAAATGTGTTCCCAATCCACTGTGCTTCGAAAGGACAGTGGTAAACATTTGGAACAGTTTACCTGAACATGTGATTGAGGCAACATCTGTGCAGCAGTTCAAAACGTTGTTAGATTTATAGTGTACTACTATTCGATTCGGAGAACGATTGCACACTTAAGATGACATATCACATTCGTGAATCCTGAAATATCGTAAGACAGGTATTTTAACTGTTACATGAGAACGACAACGATATTCACCGCTGACACCTTTGATAATGTTTTTCACCATATTTCAAAAGAGTTGTACTGAATTATTTCTACTTGCTCTATAATACAGTATTCAGTATTCAGTACGCTAGCAACTACCAATGTTCAATCCGAGTTTCATCGATGCACTTACAGACTGATTTTTACTTGTTTGTCAGCTAAGATTATTTAATAGCTAATCAACTTTAACTTCAAGGTCAATCGCTTTTGCCTCATATTTCTTACTAGTTTAATGGTATAGTCTTATATATCACTGTATCAATCCCCATTTCTTTGCGTGGAGGTTAACAAGGCTGTTGTTTCCGTATATTTCTAGTTGACTGAACTGTTATCGGAAATAGTTTACTTAACCCATTTTTCGATTTCGACTTTTGGTGTCATTTTCCGGTGGCATAAGAGGCAAAAGTACGCAGTCGTCACAACATTTTATCTTGCCGTCCCTTTGCCTTCTATATCTGATTACCCGTTTCAGTAAATATCTGTATTCTTAAGAACTATTTTGCGCTATCCTTTGTTGACGGCTTATTCCATATTTTACGAATCTTCTACTCATGGTTTTTGCTCTGACAGTGTCATTGTCTGTGATTAATGATACCCGTATGCCCATTTTTCTGCGGTAGCTGCTTAGTGCCTTTGTATCAGTATTTATCAGCAGTTTTATTCTGTATAACTGTTTCCAATACTTTGTGTTTTCCGTTTATCATTTTCCACTTATCTGTATATTTATCGTTGCCATTCAGTCATGTCTGTCTACTTAAATTCGCTTACCTAATATGGAACTAGAAATCTTGGCTTATTCCTTTCTTTGTAATACAATAAGCACGCCAACCGTCGCAATAAATAGCCTCATTTTATGTCTACCTTACATAATTTCTACAAGTGTTTGCAGTCGATTGTTAGTTCACCCAAGTAATTGGTCATTCTATTTAAAAAGCTCAATTTACTTCACATTCCACCAAAAACCGATCTCTATTATCATTTTGTAACCATCTGATTATCTAAAAGATTCCTCATATAGCGGTTACTGTTTAAAACACTGCGATTGGACTTCTTATATAAACGAACCCTGATGAATTTTGCTTCTCGGTCGTTTGCATGGCATCATGGATTTGACACTGGACTCATTCTAAATGGTATACTTTGTTAGAAACTGACGAAGAAGCATCTATGATGGTATTCTTTAACCCTATATACTACATATAGTTGACGTTTATTACCTTTTTTGCTAGTGCGACTATAGTTCGAGTTGACAAATATTTCTGTCGAACCCTCCGTAATATATTTAATATTAGCCATAACTTTCGGTGGATTTGATATCGGGTTTTATTATGGTTCCTCACGCAATTCTCGGAAAACCAAAGAAAAATTAATATAATTTGCTGTACTCTAAGGCAAAACTTGTACTGCGGTGTTGTAGAGATGCAGCAAAATACTCACGAACCTTCACGGTATCAAACCTGCTAGCCTTGTGGAGTCCACCCTTTGATGTTTATGTCTTTATTAGTCATCTCACATAATAGGACAGACTTGCTCACCAGAACACTATCCGAAGTTCACTGCCGAGTGAATGGAAATGCTCAGTGGTTAAGGTGATTACGAATGGCAGTGACTACAGCAAGTGAACAACTACAGGCCCACCTATTTGATACCTATTTTGGCCAAGATTGCCGAGAATATCGTGAAGAATGGTTTATTAAAAGCGTTGCCTTCGAATTGTCTAATAACGTCCGCACAGCAGAGTTTGATGCTAGGCCGCTCATGCATTACCAACCTGATAGTGACGAGGCATGAATGGTCTTAGACAGTAAACCAGGGAAAGTCTGCGGAATTAATTTATATCAAATTCAGTAAAGTGTTTGACAACGTAAACCATCAGGTCCTCCTCCAAAGGCTGCATATGCACAGTGTTTTCAGATTCTTGCACTAGTGGAGTCAGACTTTCTTTTCTGACGAAAGTGATGGACACTTGCCAATAGCTATCTAACTAACTACCATCCCTCTGCTCATAGCGTACCCCAAAGCACGGTGCTGCAAAACACTCTGTCCCTACTTCACATGAAAGATCTACCTCAGCTTCTTCGGTCGCTATGTGCCCTGTTTGAAGACGACCTGGTGATTTGGTTAAAATTAGCACCCCAGAATAATGCAGCCTACTCCATCACAACCTCAACCGCTTCTCCAGGTGGGATGCGGAAGTCTACCTCCCCGTCAACCCATCATAGTCAGTATAGTTCAGCCTGGAGAAGAGTGGTGATGGCTGAATTTACACCACTGACAGCAAACCGCTACATTTCACACCTTTAGTGAAGGACCCAGGTGAAGTCTCGCGCTGCGATTTGAAGCCAGTTGGCAACATAAACAAACGATATCATAACGGACTGCACATGCTTTGATCGATCAAACGAAGCTCCGTACTTGCTCTGAGGAGGTCGCTACTCGCCTCTTCTCTTTCATCATAAGACCAATACTGGTATAGGGCTCACCAACCTATTGCCTGATCATCTGAGCAGTACAGAAGAGCGAACGAATCCAACACGTTGCTATCAGACTTATTCCAAGTTTACGGGAAATATTGTACAAATACTTGTGAGAGAAACTCGGAGTCTAAAGCTTATCCCATTGTTGGGTTAGGGTCGATCGCATCACGACCTACGGTTTATTACATTGCGGTGACTTTTCCATGTATTAGGCAGCTGCTTCATCTGCGAAAGCCAAGCAACCCACACAGATACCGGTAGAAGCTTATGATGTCATATATAAAACCATTACCCACCCCATGCGCTTTGAATGGAGGGTGAGAAATGTCAGAAGCACTCTGCTAGAAAAGTTCGTAAAGGCTAAATCTCCACAACAAGTCAACAAGTTATTGGATTAACATTCGGTCCCATTTGATTCAGAGAAGCTTTGCACACTAGGAATAATATCTCGCATTTATGAACCCTAGGAAACAAACACATGATAAAAGACTACAAAAGAATTTATCGAACAATTCAATACTCACGGAATGCGGATACTTTTTATAACAAATTGAGTATATTACGATGAATATGCACTGTATTATATTTTTACCTGCTGGAACCTAAAGTATTCAGTGTTGCAGAACCCTTTTCCTTACACGGGGTCCTCAGACAAGCGTCAAACCCAGACAACAATTATTTTACATCATCAGCTTAATAGATCTAATTTACCACAGTTGGTGGAGTCACAATCAGACGGCAAACAGTAGGAAAATACCAAAAAATTTTGTTTTCCTCATAGAATATACAGTATTAACAAAAAACACAGGGTTGATTTTAAAAATATGATAGGACGCTGATCTGAGTTGCGTTTGGCAAATTGACTAAAATATTATAATCCAGGCCCCTTCGCATCGCAGAATATTCCAACAACCTCACTCGCCCAGAAATTGGATCAAAGTCTAAAGATACAACTTTTATAAACAGTGTAAGGATGAGATTTGTGTTACAAGTTGGTCTACATTCTCTTTTCTCCCTTTGAGCCCTGACTTATTTTATTCGCAAATCAAACAAATGCGACGCCATGGGTATGCATAATAGCCGCTTTTAATTTTAGCCTTATTTTTGCTTTTATTAGTAAAATAGAAGCACGAGGCTTGATAAGGTCAGCAAAGTTTTTACTAATATAGTTTTCATAAGCTATGCACTCCATTCCTCATACGAAATTTGTTATTAATTATTATGTTTGGTTAATTTCTTGCTGAGTTAAATTTTATCCTTTGGCATATAGTTTTGTTCATTTATGGATGCAAATCATAATTCTGTGCAATATTTCTCATCTTGCTCAATAGAATGCTGCTATTCTAAGTAATCCAAAAGGTAAACTAAATGGTGGGCAGCTCTACTATGATTGGGTATCACAAGGCTGCAAGTGGAGTATTCCACATTTACACAACACATTAAGAGAGAAAACATTTATTATTTATGTTATTAAGCTGGCATAGCATTTTATTAGGAGGTTATGCATTCAGAAGTGAGTTAGTATTTATATGTGTGAAAGTAACACATATTTACTGACTGCAAATTTGTTGTTCTAGTTGTATTATGGACTTGATGAATCAGCCAGTTGAGCCCATTCCATCTGCCAATGGATGAGTGCATCATTCTCCATTCGACTCCACAGTTACCCTCCCACACATAGACTGCGTGTCCATTTTACCTTTACTGGATGTAGTTGTGGCGTTATTCACGCAAAACACGTAGCGCATTATTTGGCTCCTCACGACAGTCGACGTAGTTATCAGCACAAAGGGGTTTGCGTTGAAGGTGAACACAATTAACAACACTCCGATCTGTTGCTTTAATGATCCAATCTCGTAATTATACACCCCAGCCGTGGCCAACACATACTCAACTGCTTCACACAAATGAAAGATGAGCAACAACGCAGTCATGCACGCGGTGGTTCGTAACAACCTACGAACAGTAGATGCCAGTCTTTTTCTTTCGGCTTGGACACTGCTTGCAGGAAATTCTGAGGAATGGCGCAGTTTGTAGATAATGTAAGCGTGCGTAACAAGCAGAAAAAGGACAGGAATAATATAGGCAAATAATGTCCAGAACCACGCATGAAACTTAAAGAATCTCACAAGATGAGGACTGTCGAAAGCATAGTCGTTTACACACACTCCATGCGTAAATTTGCCTAAGAGCATGTTCGGGGCAGCGAGCATTATACTCAGGCATATGATGTAACAGTAACATCCACCAATTAGGGTTTTTTGGCATGTCCTGTAACCGACCGGTTTTGCGACAGCGAACATCCGATCGAACGCAATTGCGACTAAGTTCTGCACACTCATCACACTCCATATCCAGTAAAAATTGTCATCGTACCAAAAGTAGCACAAAAACTTGTCAAAATCTTCCACTCCCGTGTTGACTGAATAACCGGCAATTTTGCTAATTAGTGTCACCAAACAGCTCATTCCGTCCACAAAGCATTGTGATCGAAAAAGACAAGTAGTCAACCGAGAGCCAAAATTAGTTCGAAGTAGAACGTACAGAGTAATAGTATTCAGGACGAAGCCTGTGAAACCCAGGATACAAAGGAACACCCTCATTGCTACATCTTGCGGATTCATTTTGACGGAGTTATCACGGATTTTGTTGTTAGAAAGTGTGCAAATGTTGAACAAAAGTGTTTGACGATTAAGGGCGTTGCCATTTATCCACTCGGTATTGTCAACAGGTGATTGGATAGAATTTTTCTGTATATCGTTGAATACATAACTGTTTGAGTAGCGAATGTTAATGCAGTTCTTCCGTTTTAGGAAAACGAACGAAATATGGTAGATCAAATCAATCTCGAATAGTTCTTTAGTGTGGTGAATTCACATCTTCCAAATTCCTCTTGATTATGGATGATGGTGACCGGTCTATTGCTTTACTTCTCTAGCACTTGATATTTATCTGAGAAAATAGAGGTAGTATTCATTCGATTGGATTGATCGAACAATAAGTAGGTATTCAAATTGGGGAACTTCTTCAAACTAACTGCTCTTAATACTGGATTCCTCAGTGTTTAAACCACAAGTTTGTTAGTGGTCCAAGCCAGGATTAAATCCTTTGCAGCAGTGGCATTTGGGCTCAGCTCATCTATACATGCCCCGTCAACCATATATTTAACTTTATTATAGACGATTTCATTTGGCTAATCTTATGGAGTCCAGTTTAGTTAGCAGCAAGATTTGCTTAATTTATACCTCTTCATGTCTGGACAAACTATCCTACGAATTAAACTTACACTCATTATCATAAATGCCGGTACAATAAGTGAAATCTTTGGTAGCAACGCTCAATTTGGCATGATGTTTTTAATCTAGGCTCTGAAGCATATACACATCTACAAAAATTAAATCAAGTTCGCTTTGGATAAACATCAATTCAAGAAATTTGAGCTGGGTACCCCTGATATTGGTTAGTCTGAGTTCAACATATCGGAAGTTGAAAGACAGCATTAACTAATACAATAACTGAAATGCCGCTTACTTGAACGAATCTTTTTATAAAGAAAAGTACATTTCCCGTATTGATAATTGATTTTTTTGAACTTTTGTGATATAAATGCGTAACCAATAAAAGTTGCCCAAATATTTAGGATACATGTGATCCGATCCCGTGCCAAGATTAAAGAAAATTAACCCATGTTTACTATTGGCCAAAATGTGAAAACCGCAACATGAATACCAACCACGACAAAACAAATAAAAATAGCTCTGCATACCAGATACCCGTAACCTAAAAGTTTAACAAGTGCTTTCCTACGCTCGCAGTTTTAGACATTAACCCCACAAAACACCTTCCGTCGACGATGCGCACTTTTGATACTTTCCTTGTTGAAACATATTCGAGCAATGGTATCAAATCTGAGATCCTCAAGACTACTTTTGGCTTCAACCGCACGACCACTCTGAGTACCCTTTATTAAACCCAAAATCACCTCAATCATTTGCTTTATAAGTAAATCCTGGAAAAAATACTTCTACGCATATTGTCACTGCCGTAATTTGCAATACGTCTGAGAACAAATTTACTTAACCTAATCAAAATTTTGCCCGTTCCGCGACCTGATTAATGCACACATAAAGCCGCGTGTGCAGCCAGTGTCCACCCGCGACTCATCTCGATCTCCGCAGCTGACTGCGTACGTAAACCTTGGAAGTGACCCGAAAATCGAGAGCCCTACATGTATGCAATCCTAAGCTAAGGAGTCCGGTTTTCAACCGGTGTTTCAATAAATAATCACTCTTCTGCATATTCCAACGTCATTTAACACAAGACGGTCCATATCTTTTCACGTGACTACTTGTCATAACCTCACAATTGACTCCTGAGTAGGTTGATGACTGTAAGTAACACTGGTTTTACCAAATCCATACCGCAGTCGACAAGCACGATTTCCTGTTTCTCCACACCGTAAGTAACGCCAGTAGAAAGCAAACATCGTATGGAATGCAAGCAATTAGTCCCGTAAGCGCTATTTTCACTGCATATTTTTACTGCGCTAACTTACCGAAACTAACTGAAATTAAATAAATATTGGTCCACAGTAAACTTTCCAACAGGCATATTGTTTCTTTAGATTTTACAAACTTCTTATCAGAGAAATTTGCTTCAAATCAGAAGAAGTGTACAGATGAGTTTATTTCTTGTATAACCTTGAGGTGCATGAGTAAAAGCGTAGATTAAACAAAGCTACTCCTTTCAAATTTTTGACAAATAAACCTGCATAAACTAGGAGCTAAGCTATTGAAAGTTTGCGACATATATGTAATAAAATTGCTTATAACTGGAAAAACGGCAACGCCGAATTGCATCGGCATTTTCGTTTCTTTTGACCAAACACAGCTTTATTTAATGTCGGCTCATCATAATTCGGCATACTCAGTTTAAAGACACGTTAGTTAGAACTGATCAGAAGCCTTCGCAAAAGTCATTTTAGTCTGCATTACGAAAATCAAGGACGGATTCAAGAAGCTTCGAACATATCAACTATGAATTGGGGAATAATTAATAGTAGATTAACTTGCTCCGCATTATCCCTCGATAGTGCACAGCTAGAGATAACAATATAAACTTCTCTCAATTCCAGCTGCAGCATAACGCATTCATTAAGGTCAATGAATAAAAGTATTACCTCTAGCGGCAAGACTAAGAGCCTAACTGAACTGAACAATCCGCAAGTGTAATATAAGCCTAGAATTCAGCATTAGGAACAATCACTTAGATAGGACACGACTACATAGGTCTGTTCTGCGAGGCATGGCACATCTCTAGTTAATCAACAAAACGTTGACAAACTGAAGCTTTCATCTGCCGACAACCGTCTCTCTACGATGGAGGGTGGCGACAATCCGTCTCTATCTTTATGATTCAGTCAAGACGAAATAGGCTTTATGCACCCAAATAGTTGCATTAACAACATTTGCACTATCACTGTGGATACACCAAATGCATGAGACAAATTAAAAATACATAAACACAGATAGAATAATTAACTAGCCAAACCTATGTGGATGTCATTCAAACAACCGCATGCGCCAAGTATTTCACACTTCCATAGGGTCAACAAGAAAATGTGACACATAAGGCAAGATTGTTTTACGATACAAAGAAATGCAAGAGAATAGAATCTGGAAGTTTGAGCGTCTGAGAGATAGATAACGGTTGTGAGAGAGCGACATGCCACGGATGAAAGCGTTCAGGTAGGTTTTAAAATAAACATTCATACATGTGTCAAAACGATTATGGGTAACAAAATCAGCTATGGCGCATCTAGGCAAATCACCAAATCTGGAAATATGTTAAATCGATCGCACAGTCAAAACAACATCCTTCTGCAGCTGTCCATGGAAGATTACTGGGGAACAGTACAACCAGTGGGATAGTATACATGAAGTTAAAATCGCAGAATTAAGCCACGCCGTACGGAGAACTTCTTGAGTCGGAAGACCTAAAATATAATCTTCTGACCTTGTGAAAGTTCTCCATAACGTGCATGGAAAAAAGAGAGGCTTTGTGAAAAATATACACCGAGATTTTTGACAATGCATGAAATACTAATAGATTTGTCCTCCAAACTTAATGGAGGAGAGACATCTAAAATTGCTCGCAATTTATGATGGCGGAGAAATAAAAGTGTTTCATCCGTATTTTTCAAAGCTTTAAGGTTCTGGGTCCTGGTTGTAGATCAGCTCACAAGTTTGTCTGAACCACATTGAAGTGTAGGCATATAAGTGACGGGAGATCTATACCCCAACAAAACATTGTTAACATAATTACATCCAATGAATTTTAACGGTATTGGTCGAATTTCGACATATAAAGAGAATAAAAACGGCAAGAGTATCTCACCCTGCATAACACTACATTCAGCGAAGAGCAAAGAGGAACTTTGGCCGTTTAACTGGGCAAAGCGCGTATGCTCATTGAAAGGGGTACTCACATAATAAATAGTTGGGTGGACTCCGTTCAAACTATTTTAAACAGAACTGATGGATCATGACTCGCAAAGGCTTTTGAATAGTCAATAAGGTAAGCCATTTGAATAGTCAGTAGTTAAGAATTTAAAATAGAAATTGCTTCTTGGAATCCAATCACCTATAGGGAACTCCAAAATCTAGCTTTGAGTTCCTTACCGCTGTGCCAAGTGTTGCTCGCGGAGCTTAGAGCCTAGTGAGCAAGTCGTCAGTCTTTATCCACAGGGCCCCGATTACTACCCCAGCTCAGGGTAACTCCATCTGATGGGTCTAAACGAGGATGCAACCGGTCTCAGGGTTGGGAGAAGCCACCCATCACCATTGAAAACAAGGGAATTTTGTTTGTGAAAGCAACATCAAACTATGAATTTTGTCTGATCGGGAAAGTTATTAAAGTTACCAAAACAAGTGACGTGGAAAATATTGTATAACGTTTATTAAAGTCACCGGCGACAATGTATTCCGGGTATTCTAGTTTCGGCAGCCATACCAAATAAATTTGCTCAACTAAATACGTCAGTTCGCATGATGATGCATCACGGGCAACATAGAAGATTCCGATAACAATGAATACCAAGTCACTGCGAAAACTATGGTTGTATTCAGATAAATGAGAGCTAATAGAAAGTATAAAGTGAGTGAATAGTTGAGTAACTGATTTGCACCAGATTTGGTTAACTTACGTGAAAGCGACGTCACCACGATTCTTTGGCTTACCTGGGCAATCGGTTCTAATCGCACGGTATCCAACAATGCTATTGTCTCCATCATCAATATCAGGGTGCAACCAGCTTACTTGTAACTTAATAGTACTTTGTTTATCTATTCGTTTTGCTTGTAAAATATCTAGGAGGTCAGAGCTTTATTCTACCGAAGAATGCACACTGCTGGAGTGGAAGTGTGGTACGTATATTTTCTACCAAGAGCATCGTCGGGTAACAACTTTCCAGTCAGTGCGATGTTTCCTCATGTTGCCATTATATGTTCTCACAATTCGTTTAAAAGTGTTCTTGGCTTTATGCCAGGAGTAGAAGAAAGGTACTTTGCGTGCCGCACTTCGAAATGATTTACATAAGTCGGTGGAGTAGGATGGCATTGATAACTAGGATATAGCTCAGTTAAACAAAACCGATGAATTAAAACAATAAACGTCCCTAGTAGCTTGCATAAACTAAAGATTGTTCCAGGAGGCAAACAAAACAACAAATTTAAAGGCCTCGCCAATCTATATCAACCAAATTATTCTGCGCTAATTTTAAAGAACATCTTTAGCCTGAAACGCTAGTTAATCCGTGAAACGATTGAAAACAGGAAACGTTTTTAACTGAGCAATCTCGAGCTGCTGGCACTCATCAAAATATTTAAATATTTTAACTATAGGAACGATTGGATTGTCTTGTACCTTATCAGACGGTTCTGTGGAAAAAAATCTAACAAATTCCCACGACCAAGTGTAAGAGAACTAAAGATGTCTTCTTTGCGTATCCAAACAACATCACGTCCAGCAGAAGATATTTTTATAGTCCCAGTATTCTTAAAATTTACCCACATGTCAAGGCTACTTTAGCACTATTTTCGTCAGTTTACACTCAACTTCGTTCCTGCGAGCAGATCTACCAGAACTCACAAGAAATTCACTGTTTCTTCATCTGTACTTTTCAGCAGTATGCATGATTAATTCAACAGCATACACAATTTCTTGCCCATACCTGTACTCTGATACGTCAAATAATTCCGCAACGATCTCCGATCACTTGTCCGCTGAAGGAGCAGAAACATGTGTATTGCCGTATTAGTAGTAATACTGAATACTGAAAACAGAGTGCAATTAAACCTAATTCTATTTGCTCTATTCTGCGGGGAATCGCGTCAATGTTCTCTGCGAGTTTGCTGCATATTCAGCTGTACTATACATGATTCGGGTGTTTAAAATGATTCGAAATACCGGTAGCTCGGGTTGATGAATCAATTGCTCATTTGTTCTCCGAGCTTGACGGTTTTCTCGCAAACGACTGGAGCAAAGCAGAAGTCCTGGCACGGGGTGAAACAAGGAAAGAAAGCGAATTCTTGGAATCTTGGTTCTCAATGAAACATTCAATCAACATGCGTGTGGACATCGATTCAATATACGAAGCACTACGACAGAAAGAAATAAAGAACCTTTTGTCACGCCGTTTGAGGCAGAACAACTCGGGTGCCGACTTTAGCCTTGGGGAAAGTGGGTAGAGGTCACGAGACCTAAAATCGACACTGCCACGTTCAAAGTCACCTGCAGGTCGATCATGGAAGGAAGATTCATTTAGTAAGCTTGTACGCTACATATCACTGCACTGAGGATGCCACCTCGCATGGTGGTGAAACGTTTGCGAGAAAACCGCCAAGCTCGGAGAACAAATGAATGATTGACGATTCGGGTGCTGTGCGCTCAGTAAATATGAAAGCATTCAAGTGCGCGTCTAGGAATTACTTGAATTCCAACACCGACTTCGCCTCGAATATAATCTCGGACAAGTTGTTCCAGTACTTCATGTTTAGACACTTTAAACATAGAGACTAGGCTATCCACCTTACATCCGGTGACATAACCTTGCAGCGGTGCCCGCGAGGGCTTTCTGACGCGCAAGTAAAGCAGAGGGAAAAATTGGGAATTGACCTAGATGAAGTATACGCTGCGTCATAATGAGGTCAACTCTAAACTGACGATATGACAGGGTGTAAATCCCTAGTCATCTGCATCGGTTTTCGTAGGTTGTACCTAGTAAATTGCAGTAGTTATTCTGAACTAGCTTGTGCCCTATGTGTCCACGATCATATTCACGCTCCGGTATCCCTTGTTTACACACAATAAGATTTCGAAAGTCCCGTTTTAGATGTTATCCTGGATAATCTTCTTATTTCCTGGTACATATAAACCCATAATGTATAAGCATACTTTGCTGAGATAAGCGACTTACAAACTGATTTATGCATTACTGCATGACAATCTGTGAACATGCTTCATCTCTCATTTTCCGTAAATCAGGTTAGTTCTGAATGTAAAAGGTTTTTCTCTGTGCATGTATATGGGGATTGGTTAAGTACGTATTTAAATTGAACGAGTTGTATCTTTGTTTTGGTGTTTAAAGCGGCCTACCAACAACCTCAATCACAGTTGCTGAGCATTTCTCTGGTAGTGCTCACAGTGTAATCACCTTCTCCTTCAGTTTTCTTGGTTAAATAGAGCGACAAAGCTTTACAATATTAGTGAAGGTTAGGTCCTACAGAACACCCGACTGCGGTTTATTTGCCACTGCAAAATTGGAGACATGCTATTTTGTAAGTGACGCACATATTACTGCGGATAACCTATGTAGAGCTTATGTTACCTAGATAAATGTTACTCATCAAAATCACAAGTCGCATCGTAACTAAAACGAGCTTCTTTTCTCAGTACAGCACCAGAGTTTAATTATGAGTATAAAGCGTTCCAATCCAAATATTCAGATTGTCAACTGAAAGTTTGAATTCGCTAAATCATTAAGAAAACATAAACCTTGCAGAATGCTGAAGTTAAAAGCCGCTAAGCGGAACATAGTCCTTAACACCTTATATCCATAAACAATTGCCCTTTGCATGGTTTGATTCGAGTAGAGCAGCTTTTTACAGCAATATCGTTGTATGCTTTCAAATAATATACGACATGCGATGTTGTAACTGCAGCACATCAAGAAGAGTCCGTATGAAATTAACTGGTTCAAACTCCGCGGAATACGAATGCCCATAAACCTGACTAATTTCTTATATCACAGGTACAAAAAATCTCTATCCGCTAACACAATATTCGGTATCGGCGACATCCGCCTATGTTCAGCATATTTATCGATTCTGTCACCATACCGGCACAGTAGTACGAAGCCACGGCATTGCCGCTTCTTCACTCAGTTTACTATTTCGAAGCGAAAATCTGACAAACGACTGGTCACTCTCAAGTATTATCAAATTTGTTTTAGGTTCATTTACAGTCCAAGACAGTCCGATTAATACTGTCTAACAGATAATTAAATAACTTAAAAGGTACATTATTGAAACCTATGCAATAAATCACGTGCACTATGAGATTTCCAAATCAAACTGCAAATTCGTATGATCATGGATCACTTGGTACTCATCCACCACAAACACTTACTACATAAATATACCTTACAACCTGCTATCCCAAATGGAAAGCACTGTGGCTAACACCTGGCGATCGACTAGATAAAAAGGGCTTTACTAATAGTCTAAAGTGGCAAATTAGTATAATGCTTTACTGTTTGTTCCGCAGCATGCTATCAGTTATGACTCATAATTTGCAAACGCTTGTCAATTTTCTAGGAAAGGTAGGAATAGTAACTACTTTTCAATTGTGAACAACTTAGCTCCTTACATTATTATGCACGCTGATTTATGGAAACCATTTCTGCACTATATAATCTGGTAGTTCCCCGATAAGACTGCAGGTAAATCAATATCTTAAAGGCTAACTCGCAATCTGACGTTCATTAAAAAGCACACAAAAGATACCATCGTTGCAGATGGCAAACTAGAGTGCTATTATAGGTATGGAAGAGTAAACGGTAACATCGCAATGGCGAAAGCACACAAACTCCAATGCCTTTATAGCGCATGAGAACAACCCCTAACCTAAGCCAATAGGGCCCATGAATGCTATGCTTCAGATGAACAGACTGCGTAGTAAAGAATATGCACCTAGTCTATTGACAGACAAGCCATATTCCCTATTAGGAAAATGATTCCTGTGTCTCTGCGATGGAACACGGTGAAGTGTAGTTGGCAGCGACTGATCTGCAACCGTTACTATACGTGGGGATTGATCAGCGCCTGCTGATTTTTCGATTGTATGGTCAGTGCGGTTTAAATGCTACAGAAAAGACGAGACAGTACAAGAACATGAACACTGGGATGCGACCTGTAAGTGGTTTTTAGGTTTTAAAGCTGGTGAACATCTTCGAAAAAGCTGACAGTGTTTGTAAAGAAAGAAAAATATTCGCCTTACACTACTACGTATGGGTTTTCGGATTGTGCTGTGCGCGCAGTACATTTGAATTGATGGAGCTTCTCATTGCAACCAATCAAATACAACATCATATGATAGGCCAGCGAGTGCCAACGAGTGCTCGTAGAAGTGTGAGCAGGATAAGCAAATCAAGGGCAAAGTCAAAGCAAATATTTGGGTTAATGTAGCAACTTGACAGTTGCCCACCTTCCCTAGATTAGAAGCAGTATGCTACATGCTATTGGGGTTACTTTATCATACAAGGTTTATCGGTTTTAAGCATGCAAACAACCGTTGCACTATTGATGTACCTTGGGAAATCCATGCAGCAGACAACTGATAGCCCTTGCAAGGGAAACTTCCAGTTCATTCTACAGCTTTCTTACCTATGTTTCTGAAGTAAAACAGCAGATTTCAAGCATGCTACATATTGTGTGTTGCATCTCAACCCACGTGCCCTCTTACGCTCCTGCACTCGATGTTATTATGAGTACTCTGCCAATTCCGCCCACATACCTATGTGAGTTACTCTGTCATCTTTTGAACGCATCACAATCCATGCAAATTCTACAATATATATCGGCTCAAAATCCCATGAACACTCCAATAAAGTCAACATTGATTGCAGGCAGATGGTGCTAGACTTCGCCTCTGAAAACACTACGGTAAATTCATTATTAGGTAGTGTTGTTCGCAGCAGGTTAAAGTCGATGGCAGTAAGCATCCCAACAAAGCGGAGGTAATTACTTGTATCCTAATGAACGCTACCTCAATGACAAACAAGTGCATCAATTGCTGCATTTAATTTCCTCCACTCACCAACACGTGCTCGTAGTGGAAACATTGTGTGGCTCGTGGTACAGAGAACTGCCAGTTGCCGGCTTCCTGGCCTTTGTCAGCAGTCGTCTTAGTGACCAAGGTGACGGACGCGCTGTGTATGTAAATGATGTAAAAGCGAGTAGATTGGTAGCCCCACCGTTAGGAAGCCTCAAGAATTCTGTCTGGATACGGGTGAAAATATACTATCGCAATTTCATATTTTGCATTTATTTGTTGCCTGGAGCTCCTAATGCCAGTAATCTTGCCCGAACTATTTGAATGGGCAACTAAATTGCCGTTCTGTCAAAAATTATTGGTAGGATTTTACATTGTATGAAATTTCATGCGAACAACAAACTACATCGGTTAGGCGTCAGAAATATCTGCCTTCACAAATTGTGCGTAGGTGGACGCAAGTTGCTTTCTCGCCCACCAAGTGTACCAAACGTTTTGACCAGCAATACATGTCCCACAAATCCGGTGCACTAACACCCTATTTTGTAAGTTTAACAGCAAACATATTCTTATTCAAATAGTCTTTAAATTTGCTTCATTAACTACTACGACCTCTCGCTACGTCTGCTAATATCGACCATAGCACAAATTGGACTAGACTATCTTCCTCTTTAATAACATCCCCACTGACTAGAAAAATATTTTTATTCTAACTAATGCAACTATCGCTTGCAATGGTTTTCAGCAGCATGTCATATATTACACTGATCTACTTGATATAATGCTATATAAAAAGCATCTTTTACCTCGCCCACGATACCTCATTCCTAAGGCTGGTGAGATGCGTTCAAAACGACTGCGCTCGAGATTTAAGAAGATAAATCGTATGTGTGACTTTACAAACTAACGTAATTCTCCAAGAATTTCATCCTCAACAGGAGATAAGCTTGTGTCAAAAGAGGCACAAGCATCTCCAAGCCGCATTACATGATGAAAGATAGAGACAAAACAAAACGTCACCAACCGACAATAATTACCTTGTCAGTCAACGACTTCAGCATCGAACCCGAATGGCTGTGCGTTAATTAACCAGCGCTTTTCTTACCGTTTAAAATACATGTCTTTTTGCACAAGACATGCTGCCACTACTCACTTCTGGAATAATAGACCGAAATGACTTCAGCCTGTGTATCTGTATCAAGCCAATACCAGCCTTCAAGCATTCATACCACTCTGGGCCCGATGGTGTATTGACAACGTTACTTAATCTCAGGCAGCCCGCTATCCCTCGTTCTGGCTGAAACTATGCATGTTGTCAACTGAGGCAGGCCTCCACCCTACCAAGTGAAAGCAGGCCATCGTTACACTGGACACAAAAGTTAATCAATCAAAGAGTCAGGAAATTATCGCCCCATTAGTCGTACTTCAATGCCGACTCGGGTTACGACATGAAAATTCGAAGGCACGTATATACATGTTGGTGGCCGGCGTTTCCGCTGTGCTCAACGATTTTGCTGCAATCGTTTCATCACCGCACGATGTAACATCATCAGTGCGCTATTATGCAGCGAAACGGAGTGGCGCGATGTGAAGCTTCCGAGTGTTCCTGATCGTTGGAAAAAGCCAGCGGTCAACAAACTACAGCCCGAGGGCCGGATCCGGCCGGCGAGTTGCTGCTTATGCAGCCAACTGACTGTACAAGAATTTGCCTGGTAAAACGCATGGAACTTAAAACGTTGTGATACAAATTATATTGATATCGTATGTCGTATTGTCCATGCTTATACACTGTTTGAACACTGGCGTTAACCAGCTCAGAGTTGTTACATTTGACACCGTACTACGATACTATTAGTGAATGTAACCCATTTCTTTTTGTAGCCCACAGTGTTTCTTTTTAGCCGCACATTTGTGCTGCAACTTTGCGTTGGTCAGATCCATTGAAGCACTCGTCATGTTATTCTCTGCTTAATAAGAAGCCGTTAGTTTATGCATATATGATCCGCGAAATCTATGTTATCGCAATTTAAACGAATTGCCAGCTTTTAGTACGAAAAAGCCATGGAATCGCAAAGTGTTGTGCTAGTTACAATTTTTTTCATTTCTAAATACATGTAACTTGTGGCTGTTTATTAATTTGTCTCTGGGACTATCACCTTACGCTTGTCTTGCAAGCACGTTACCGCATGCAATATATATATATATATATATCATGAACATGTTTGTAGATTATATTACATTACCGAAGCTACCAACAAATTCCACGTGTACCTCTGGGGAGCCATAGTGCCATATATGTTCCCTAGTCTGCTGTTTTCCTATGTTTTAATAAGACCATTTTCATGTACAGATCCCTTATATTTTGGCTTTCACTACGACAACAATAAAGCGGACAATCAGGGCTGCGCTTTTTTGGCCTTTTTTCCTGAATTTTTGTCCTGGCTTGCAAGTATTGCGTATAATGAGTATGCGGTTGACGCTGACCATTTTGTCAACTATCCGACTTGGGCAAATCTTTCTTCGGTAACTTGGCTCACGATGGTGATTTTGCTAGTTGTCCTTCCTACCTTGAAAATATTTGGGACCCCTAGTCTAGGTGGACGATGAGTCAGTCTGAATGTCGATTGTTTGAATGTCACAGGACAGCCGACATTGATGTCGTAGTGTTAGCAAGTGTAGCTGTGCGGCTGACGTAATCGTTTGGCGCGTAGTTCAATGTTCTATTGAGCTAGGTTTAGTAGAGCAAGTTCGTGGAATTTCATCCGGATCGCTGAGTATAAAGCATAAGTTCAACTCATCGATTGATTAAAATGCCTGTAGAATGCTATGTTGGCAAGATTGCTGTAGGTTTC
>CALYDF020001435.1:53321-74990 GCA_944474145.2 Dicrocoelium dendriticum
CAATCAATGCAGCGCAGTCAACAACGCGGGTCCGCCGTGTTTCAATAATTCAGGCGGGATCCCCTTGACCACAACACACTTGCCGTTTCGCAGCTGAGCAAGTGCTCTCTGCGTCTCATCCAGAGTCGGTGTGTCCGCCAGATGTGCTTTCACATAGCGCTGCTTGAGGCCGTTCAAAGTATGCCAGTCGATAGCTGAACGGTTGTTCAAGAGACACTCAAAGTGTTTTCGCCAGATCTGCATTATGTCTGCAGTCTGTGTGCAGGTAGCGCCTGAACTACCATCGATCAGTGTCCTCAGCGGCTCCAATCGCGGTCCATTCACCGCCTTCAAGGAGTCAAAGAATTCCTTGTGTTGACGGCGTTCGGCGTAGCATTCCATCTACTTCGTCTTCTCCGTCCACCATGCATTTTTAATGCGACGGAGCTCTCGGGTCAGTCGCCGTTGAAGTTTCGAAACTGACTACTTTGTCCCAAGTCACTGGGGTCTGCAATATGTGCAGCAAATGCTGCATTCTTCTCCGACACCAATGCGCCGATCGTCGCATTGTTGTCATCAAACCAATCAGGCCTTTTACAGTTTCCGCGCCCGATGGTCTCCTCGGCAGCAGCTGTCACCTGATCGCGAATGTGGTGCCACAGGTCGCCCACTGTGGCTATACATTCCACGTCACACAGGCGTGCAGCCATCGCCTTCTCCAGCTCAGTACGTTTCGCCACAGTACCGAGGGAGAGAATGTTAAATTTACGCCGATTCACGGCGGGAGTGCAATACATCGATTTATGAAAACATATGTGCAGTTTGGTCTGCACCAACTTGTGAGCAGTGCCACACTCAGCTCCACGCAGTGCACGTGTCATGCGCACTTCACGCATATCACGCTGAGGTCCGATGACATAGTCGAGCAGGTGAGCGTGACCACTCCGTGGGTGCATCCAAGTTGCTATATCACTCGCACTCAGTGCAAACCGAGTGTTCGTGATCGTCAGGCCGTGAGTGGCACACAGTGAGCCTGTCACCGTTCGCATTCGCTGAACAAATGCCATGCGCACCAATAACATCTGTCCACGCTGATGCACCACTCCCAAAACGCGCGTCAAAATCACCAAGCAGAAATAGTCGCTCGCTCCTCGACACAGACCATATCACGGAGGATGGCTCAGTGTAAAATTGAGCACGCGTGCTTATAAAAGTAGCAAACTTATCTCTTCCGAGCCGTAGGCGAACATTCCTCAGTCGCGCGCCCATGCCTGTTGCTTCATCCACCAGCTGGCTATGGAGGCGATCGGATATTGCAAATCCGACCCCATGATCACGTGGTGCTGAGGAGGCGTTGTTCACCCAGTAGAATGTGTAGCCAGCACCTGATTCATGCAAATTACCTTGCTCTGCGAGCCGGGTTTCACTGAGCGCCGCAATATCGATGTTGTATCGCGCCAGCTCCATCGCGACCAGTGCAGTGCGTCGCTCCGGGCGCTCGCTGGAGTTGCGGTCCAGTATGTGCGCACGTTCCAGCACCCGATTCTGAGTGTTTGCGCGCAGGCATACGATTGCATTGGTGGGCAATCGCACGCGAGGTGGTTATTGTGCTTCGGAAGTTTGCTTGAGGGACTCCACCCGGAGCCTTTGGCTCAATAGCCTGACCCACAAAGCAGTAAGGAGCAGATCCAGCTCGGGAATGTGATTGCACACACAGATTGGGATCTGCTTAACGGTCGTCACACGCAGCGTTTGAGATTCTGGAAGGTTTTATATATGTTTTGCGACCGTAGTAGGATACACCTGCGACCACGGCCAGACGCAGGTGGGTTTTGGCGGGTTTGCACCAATTTGACCAGGGGCTGCCTGGCTTGAGGCGGGCAGTAGCAAACCATTGAACACCCGGAGGTGTCCTCCCACCGTCAGAGACAATGCGTGGCACTCTTGCTCTACGCCAATCGAGCTGTGAGCTTATAACCCGTAAACCTGTTGTCTCCCATGTCTAGGTTTTACGGGAATAGGGCCATCGACCACTTCCTAACCTCCGAAGAGGATGGACTAGGATACTGGCAGCGCGCCCACATCTGACAGGAGAACGACTCGGGTCCTCAGCTCAAGCCTTCGATTAAATGTACACACGAAAGGCAGAGGGTTTATCACATGGTCAGTTCACTGACTCATGCGGATTGGTGTCCTGGATCTTAGCAGGGAGAAGGGCGAAACCCAAATCCCACCCAGCGGTCGCCATGTGGAGGCACCCAGGACATGAGACGATGGCGCAACAGTAGCAGCAGCGGGTAGACCATCTGTCAAGATCTAGCCACCACCAGCCTCAGCGCACCACAGGCTTTCCCGCCTCCTAACTGGCATACTAGTGTAAGAATAGACCGACTATATCATAATCGACTGTCAATCACGCAGGTCTGCGGCTGTCGCTCATGGCGAAGTGGCACTGACTGCTCTCATCCAGATTACTTAGGGGCAGATCATGGCAAGGTTTCGCTGGAAGGTGCAATAGTAACGAGACTCAGACGTTTAAAACGCAGGCGTCTGGTGTTTTCCATAAAAGCCTAACCTGCTGACTGAGAGTGACCATGATGTTTCAGCTAAACTATTTCAAATTATTTTAATATAAATCCGTCAGTTTGTATAGCACGTCCTTTGCTGTGCCAAAGCGGTATGCAGGAATTTCTAACTAGTGAGGTTAGCCAATTTCTTCTGCACAGTTCCTTACTGTCGTGACAGTGGATGAGGCGCGAATAGTCAACTGAAATCACACAGGTCCGCGGCTGTCAAATATTGTGATTTGGACAAAAGCTTGCATCCAGACTTCATGGAGACGGAATCAGTCAGGGGTCAGCTGGAAGGTGCACCACTGTCGAAACCAAGACTGCTGAAACGCCTGCGTCTGTTGCTTTTTCAGCTTACCCTATGTCTGCTTCCTGCGATTGACCATGATGAGTTAGCTGTATTGCAACAACATAACCATTACTCTTTAGATCTAAGAAATCTGTTTTGGCCCATATTGTCGACACGGGGCACCAAGTCTTTCGAAAGCGTGCCATCGGGATAATTTACAGGGTCCCCCAGCATCAAACAAGAAGTTTGTGCCTCCGTGCACTCGCGACAGCTGAATCGATTTGCATTCGGTTGTTTCAACCTTCATTATGCTCGCAAAAGAAGTCGCTCCATGCCTTACAGCTTCTCTGGCCTGCTAGAACGAACGATACTGAGGTCGATTGCCACAGATCAAGCTCGACAACATGCAATCGAGCTGTCAGATCAATGGTCAACTATTAGCCTCCCTCACTGATCCGTTAATTAACTATGTAACTTGACCCAATGAGTCGATTTCAGTTCATTATTTTAGCCTTAACTATGATTGTAATGGTCTGAAGAGAATCATCGAAAACAATTGTTCACCTATGGTCTCGTGTACTTTTGACTTTAAATGGGAATTTTCAAGTTGCTTAAATCTGTACCTTTCAGTTGTGCGCCGCTGCGCTATTGCCTCATATATTGTGACAGCAACCTTAATGGGTGTTTGCATTTCGCCCTTTGGCTGCCTTTTAATCAATTAATCTTTCTTAGCTCTTTTCTGGCTCTCAATCTTATATCATCTGCTCATCACACAGCCGCCGCTTAGCCTCTCATTTCTAGATGTTCAGTTATCACGTACTCGCTGCTACATCTGATACACTTGCTCTTCCAAGAGTCTAGCTCCCTCACCGGCTTTTCCTGGCACAGTCTACCTACAGGGCCGTACTCAGTCACAACCCCCTCCCCTGTGGCTACCTCCCAATCCCTTTTCAACAAAGGTGTCAATCCACGCCTTGTTTCACCAATTTTTAGCATGGGCACAGACTCAAAGCTATCCGACCCAATGTTCATAAAGCAGCATAAACAACGTTCTTCACATCTCGCATCTATGTTAATATTTTTGATTAATATTCGTTCGCTTCATTCCAAGATCCACATACGACGCTCATTTGTTTCTGTGATTGATCCTGACATAATATTTATAACTGAGTCGTGGTGCCATGACGACATGTCTAACACCCAGCTAACCATTTTCGGATATGATATATTTATGAGAAATCGGCAGTGTCTTCGAGGAGGAGGATGCGTAGTTTACGCGAAACAATCGCTGGCAGCGACATTCGAGAATCCAGTGCTGAATAATGTGCAAGAGTCACTTTGGCTTACGATAACGATCCGACACCAGCAACTGCTTGTTGGTTGTATATACAGCACGCCAAACTGTAGCCAAGAGGACTTAGTAGTTTTGACGTTTGCATTTGAATGTGCCGCAAGCCTTCCGTTTAAACACAAGATTATCGGTGGTGATTTCAATCTGCCATCGATTGCATGGTCTGCACGAACTGCTCCTCTGAAATTTCATAATCTTATCTCTTGTATACATATGAATGGTTGGCAACAGCATGTCTCCAAACCTACCAGAGGAAACAGCATCCTTGATCTCATTTTCTCGCTGGGCATACCTGTTATTAATGTAACAGTCCTTAATGAATTCCCTGGGAGCGACCATCGGGTGGTCAAATGCTGTTTAAGATTACGCATGGCCAATGAACCACACCCACTGCACTATCGTTTATTCAACTCCGTCAACTGGAACACGTTTAAAGATATGGTTCGTTCGATGAACTGGGATGATTTCTCCCTCTCTCCATGCCCTCAAAAAGCAGCAGACGTGTTCTATGATATCATCGGTCTTTGCACTGATTCATTAGTGCCTCTAAAGTGTGCCCGCCTAAGAAAACAAAAACCCGATCGCAAAGTGTTAGGTATCACACGCAAGCTTCATAAGATCCGGCGGAAATTCAGATTAACAGCAGACTTTGCGCTAATACTGCAGCAGGCAAAGATCATCGAAGAACTCGGGCATCTAAATGTTCGCAATCTCATATTAGAAGAATACAAAGCTTTGAATGGCCCGAATGAAACAACGGAACTGTCCAAACTGTTTCGTGCCAGAGGTTTGCGTCGCAGTAATTCCATCAATTTTATCATTATGCTGGATGGCACATACTTTGATGCTCCGGGTGAAATTTGTGAGGCTTTCAGCGCCTATTTCG
This sequence comes from Dicrocoelium dendriticum, assembly GCA_944474145.2. NCBI lineage: Eukaryota > Metazoa > Platyhelminthes > Trematoda > Plagiorchiida > Dicrocoeliidae > Dicrocoelium > Dicrocoelium dendriticum. The sequence goes on from CALYDF020001435.1 coordinate 58,397, forward strand.
CCGAATCAATGGTTGATGAACCGCTAGCCACACCAGCGCTTGTCACACCACGCATTGCTGAAAGCTTATGCACAGTGGAATTCACTATTGCAAAAATCTCCGGTCAAGTCTCCCGCTTGTCTTCCTCGACTTACCCAGGACCTGATGGAATGCCCCCTTGTTCGTTAAAAAGCGGTAGGAACGACTTGCCTCTTCTATTGCTCAACATTTTTACGCTCTCTTTTAACGGTGCAGTATATCCTAATCATTGGAAGACTTCCGTTGTTATCCTGCGGCATAAGAATGGAAACGTTCACGAAATTAAAAAATATCGCCCCATCAATCGCACACCTGTAATATCTAGAATTATGGAAAGGATAGTGTAAGATGAATTACTTATTTTCTTGAATAAGAAAAACGTCATCAACGATTCACAACACGGTTTTTTTGCAGGGCAGATCTTGTGCGACATGCCAGACAGACTTCTTAAACCACACAACGGCTGCCATAGACAAAGGCAACAGTGTTATTGTCCTGTTCTTAGACATGCAAAAAGCATTCGACAGAGTGCCGCATCGAAGACTACTCCTCAAACTGAAGGAAATAGGTATTGGAAAACCAATGTTTTCTTGGTTGTCGTCGTACCTAGCTGACAGACATAAGGTGGTGCGTATTGGGGACCGTGTCTCTAAACCGAAAGCAGTCACCAGTGGAGTAATTCAGGGAAGTGTACTTGGTCCACTTCTTTTTCTCCTCTACGTCAACGATGTATTTCATAGAATAAGACATGGTGCTACTTTTTTGTTTGCTGATGACATTAAAATCGTCTACTCACAAGAAGGTGAAGATACCCGCGCAGCCTTGTGCCACATTCAGGAAGATCTATCGGCACTTGAATCCTGATGCAAACTGTGGCAGATGTCCTTTTCCGTGGACAAGTGTAATATTCTGTCGTACAAATGCGAAGTTCCACCAGGCAGTCTATTATTACAAGGCATTTTTATATCACAGTGCAAAGTGATTCGCGACTTGGATGTGCGGTATTCCACTATCTTTAACTTTTCGGAAAATTGTGACTTCCAAGTTTCGAAAGCCATGAAGACTATTGGCTATATCTGTCATAAATTTCAACGCACAGAATCTCGTATCTGGCTTTACAGAACACATGTGTTATCTAGCATGGAATACTGCTCACTACTACAGTCGAATCTGCGGAAATCTGACCAGCATGCCCTTGAGAGGGTACAGCGACGCTTTACAAAGAAGCTGTGCGGATATTCCTCCAAGATGACCTACAGAGAGCGCAGTGAAAAACTTGGACTTGACCCATTTTGGCTACGGATAATAAAGATGAACTTGTGTTTCCTGTACAGAATAATTCACCATCACACGCACAATTATGCTAGCTGTGTCCATATGTCCGTTAGCACTAGACACGAGCTAGGAAATAAAGAGACAACGGTCATGATTCCAAAGTTCAATACGCGAATTAGGGAGCGTTTCTTCTTAATACACTGCTCAAAGCTTTGGAACAAACTTCCAAGAGTTATCAGAACTTGTTGCACATCGCGTTTGTTTAAGCTTTCGATAAAATATCATTTAACCGTTCAAAATGTGATAATAATGTTTCGAACAGCACATTCTTTAGATAATGTTTTTTAGTACGGTTAATGGTGCCTGAAAATGCATGTGGTCAAGTGCGCAAGTGGTTTTATTCTGTTGGCCCGCAGCACTTTATCCTCTCTTTTTTCGTGTGCGATCAACTCTCATGTGACTGCTAAAACTTGTCAGACGATAGAACAAGAGGAATGTAAATATTTTGGACCACTTCGCGCTACACAAATTTTCATTTTGTGTTCAAATTTTTTTTATTTATTATACCATTATTTGATCCGTCCCTTCTGGGAACGGCTTCTCGCATCGTCGAGCCATATACAATTTATTTATTTATATATTTATTTATTAATTACTCCCTTAGCACTCTAGCATTACTTGTGTTCCTGGGCGGCACTGCACTTTTGCCTCATATGTAGTGACGTCCTCAGAAACCTTAAGGTATGATTGCATTGCGCCCGCATTTTTTTAATCAATTAACCTTTCTTATGATTCTTAAGGCATTGAAACTTAACATCAGCTCAGTGCATGGACTCTCCTTTCTATGCGCTCAGTATTCCCTTACTTGTTTTACTCTCCTGGACGCTTGCGCACATAGTATTTCAGTTATCTCACTGGATTTTCATGGCTCAGAATACTTTGGTACTTATCCCTTAGAACCCTAGCATGACTTGTGTTTCTGTGAGTCGCTGCGCTTTTGCCTCATATGTTCTGGCATCCAGATAAATGACTAATGGATGCTTTCATTCCGCCAGTTCTTTGCCTATTTGGCCACTAATCTTTTTTAGCGCCCCTTGCGATCAATCTTATATCATATCCTCAGCACTCAGCCGCCCTTAGCCACTCTTTGCTAGGTGTTTAATTTCCCTCTCTCACATCAGCTTCTTCGACATTTGCTCATGTAAAGTCCAGCTCTCCCACTGAATTTTTCCGGCTTAGTCGACCTTAGCACTATTCTCTTAGTACCCTCGTGTCGTCTTTATTTGTCCAGACACCTGAACATGTCTACTGCGCTGTTGAGTCCAATCTTCCTGCTGCTTTACTACCCATTAACCTTTAACTCTCTCGTCGCAAGGAATGTATACTTAATTATTTTGCTGTCTCTACCAAATTAGTATAGCTACCTGCTGTTCATTCACCATTTAATCAACCCCAGTCTTTAAATATCTTTTCCCTCTTCCTACACAGTATTTGCATCATAGTGAACTGATACCACGGGAATATTGTACTGGTGCAACGCGTATTATATTTATGTAGGTGACGCCATCTACCCATGCGGTCATGGCTTTCCGTAGCACGTTCAAATGACACTTTTGCCCTAAATTTTGTTGCATATTTTACATTAATTTGTCTCATCTCTAAATGGTATGATACACGGCTTTAAAATGCTTGGTACCACGCCTGTTCTTTGCAATGTTCTCTCGGTTTACTTTCTCTCTCCCTTTTCTCAGAGGTCAGAGAATTCTTGAGGATCCGGGACCAGACTGAGAAACAGCGTTTTCGTACGAGATAGGACTTAATAACCGACAACGACCTACCTGGAACAGGGCTGTACACCAAAAGTGTTCAACTTCAGTCACTACTGCTACCGCCGACCATTGTGGATAGCTGGACAAGATGTCTTCACAGTCCCGAAAAGTATTCATAAGCAGAACAATTCAGTGAAATGTTTACTCACCTGGGCATTCAACAATACGACCCTTCGGGAGTATCCTATCCTTGACCAGCTTTAACGACTATGGCGGCCATGACTAAGCTATCTCGTCATCCAACACAGGAAATTGGAAGACTTCTGACTGTAAATAACCGAGTGTGAAATCAGTCAGCTAGCTGCTTTGCCAGTTTTACATTAGTGTTCAAATTTTTTAAGGCAGTGTTCCAGGACGTGTTGAGTTTGCGCCTGGTAAGCGTTCCTTCTATAAGAAGCCACAAAGTTACTTTAACAACACTGCGACGTGGCGGATGTGACTCGCCGCTGCATACATTCAATGTCACAACCACATACTTGCAAGTTTACCTGATTCATTTTTCAATATTTCCTTGACACCTACAAGAAAAATATACTCTCTGTCTACATCTCCATCTTCATTAGATTTATAGTGCCTTTATTATTTACACTAAGCACACTTGAACCCATAGCATCGTAATCCATTGACGACTTTATTCCTCACGATTACCTTTACAATTTGCGCAGCTTGTACATCTTTCGGCCACTGCCTACTACGTACGTAACAACGTTGCTGCCACGAAACATAACTGCTTTTAAATTTTAATCAAGCCTGATATGGTGTGCCGCAATGAAATCGGGAATAAACGTTTTTATTTTTATTTAGCTTCATTTGCCGTGCCGAGATGTTATGGAGATCATTTTGCTCGTGAGGTTAGCCGCTGTCCTCTGAACTGGTAGTAACTGACAAGGCAGTGGATGATGAGACGGGCTATAATATATTCAACTGTCAACCACACAGGTTCGAGTCTGTCACCAATGAAGAAGTTGCACTAGGTGATGGTATACAGAACCCACAGGTGCGAAAACCAGTGTCAACTGGAAGGCGCACTGTTGTGGACACCCAGAAGGTCGAAACGCCGGCTTACTTCAGCTTTCCAGGCTAGCCAAAGCATGCTGATTAAGAGTAAGCTTGATGAATTAACTGAATTAAAACAAGTTACTCAATGCTAATCATAAGTGAAAAATCTGTTCTAACTTGCATGACAGTGGAAGATGCGACGGGTAATATCGTGGTTAACTGACAATCATGCAGGTCCGCGGCTGGCACCCATGCAAAGTGGCAATGGTTACTGAACAAAATCAGCCAAAGCAAAACAAGGCAGGTGTTTGCTTGTAGGCGCCAAGAATGGCGACACACAGACAGTTGTTGGCGCATTTCCATACTAGCCTTACCCTGTTGCTTGACCGTGAATATGAGGCACTAACTAAATTAAACGAACTACTCACCATCCATCAGCGCTTAGGCGCTGGTGAGAATAGCCACTATTTTGGCTGAAATGAAAGTGGAAGCTGAGCAGGGCTATAACTTATAGTACTACCCATCACCCAGTCCGCGACTGTCACCAATGGCGAGGTGGCATTGGCTGCTGGCATAAAGAATTATTTTATAGCGTATACCTACAGGCGTTCGCTGGAAAGCGCACCACAGACAAGGCAGAGAAGGTCGAAACGCCGGCGTCTGGTGCTTTTCCAGACCGATTAAGAGTGACCACAAGGAATTAGCCGATTTATAACAAAATGCTAGCTGCGCAAGAATATTATTAAGATCTTACGTATCACTTTGATGTCCGTGTAGCTTGATATGCGGAAATTCAAAGCCAATGAGTCTAGTCACTGCCATTTGCTCGGATCATACTTGACATGTCAGCGAATACGAGCCGGGACATATCATAGTCTACTGTCAATCAAGCAGTTCGGAAACTTTAAGCATGTTGAAAATGCATTAGTTGCTGACATTCCCAACTCGTGAATTCCGAAGTCGGCGGGGTCCGCTGGAAGACGCACTACTGACAAGACGCATACTGTCGAAAAGCCGGCACCGAGTGCTTTTCTAGACCAGCCTATGCCTGTTGATTGAGAGTTGCCATGATAAGTTAACTAACTTACGCCAAAATTCTCACCACTATCAGTATCATAAAAGTCGGTCAGTATATCGTTCAGGTCTTATTCCGTACACAGGCACTATGTCGAAATTCATAGCTAGTGAGAATAGCCAATCTCCCATGCACAGTTGCTAGCTTGCTTTGCAGTGGAATATGAGCAGGGCTATAACGTTTTTACTTCCCATCACGCAGTTCAGCGGCTGTCACCCATATCGAACTGGCACTAGCTAACTACATCCAGCAGTCATGTGGGTAGGCCACGGTAGGGGTTCGCGGGACGACGCAACACTGACGAAACAAAATAGGTCGAAACACCGGCGTCTGGTGATATTCCAGACTAGCACAAACCTGCTATTTGAGCACGACCAAGCTGGATTAGGTTAATTAAAACACCACATCGTTATTCATCACCAGAATTAATCTCCGTTCGTACGGCTTTCAACTCCTTGTGTAGTGCTGAGGCAATATATACTGCAAGTACTGGTTTGTGAAGATAACCAATCTCCTCTGCACAGTTCCCAATTAGAAGGGTGGTGCGTGATTTGCATGCCTATACCATAGTATACTATCAATGATGTAGGTCGAAGGCTATCACTAAAGGCTAAATAACGATAGCTGCAAGATTGTGTTAGTTTTTAAGCCGGCCGTTAGGTGGCCGTCCACTAATCGTTTTTTGGTTTATGTATTTCAGTCGTGTTGCATGACATTATTGAGCGTTCCTGACCAGTCGTTTCACTCGTGCTGTGCTCTGTCCTGTTGTATGCCGTGGGCGCTGTTGTGTCGGTCTCTCCGCACGACTGTGCAAATAAAGAATTCGTTACGTTTGCAAGTTCCATTGAATTGCTTCCGACATTTGGTCGTTCGCCTGCTGCCTTTAGCCGGATCTCTGTTGGCAACCTAGCTCGAAACTTTAACCAGCTATCCAACAGAACTTGCGTCATTCCTTCGGAGTTCAGTATTACTTTCATTAGTCTTGGACCGCAGCCCTTGTGGTTAGGTGATGACGGAACTCTTGTCAGGGATTTGGCAATAACATTGTCAACAGAGAGTGCTTCGCGGATGTAGCACCACTGCTCTCGGTCATGTGTTTGCGCATCGTGATCAGAAGAATGCAGAAGCTCAGAAGCACCATGAACCAATATTGTTTTCTTGCTATCCCTATTAGCAATACCGCGTTTCTCAACTGCTTCCTTGGGTGATCTTTCCAAGGTAGACCAGGTAATATGCGCACTCCGTTCGGTGAGTTGCGAAGACGAACTGCTGAGAGCAGGACAGCCTCTGTCTCATCTGCTGAGTTTAGTGTTACTCGAAGAATTCGAGGTTCACCAGAGTGCACTGAGGTCGCGTGACGCGCTACGCGTTGCAGCATTGCAGGCTCAACCCGAATACTAATCGCCTCGCAGATGGAACTCCACTGGTTGCGATCGTCTTGCAACTTGCCTTTTATTGTGCCAGCTTTGGACTCGGGAAAGTTGGTGCACACGAGAATTAACGCAGCGTGGTTTTGTCTATCGAGTTTTGGCTTTATACTTTTTCCGGCAATTCGGGTTGTTTAGAGGGCATCACTGGAGTTGACGGTGAAAGCTGCTTTGCGCCACGCGTGCTCGGTACTGAAGATGGACCTATGTGTGTCCCTCCCGGTGTGTTTGTCGATGCAATCGATGCGTACGTTACCTGCTTGTTATCTGCACCGGATTTCCTTCGGCTCTGAGTTGTCGGTGTCATGGCTGAATCTCCAAGTGAAGTGTCTATGGTTGGAGAAGTGGAAGCAGGCATGTTTGAGGCTTGCCCACTTATGGGAGTGAGGCGACCCAGTGGGTTTAGAGTCACAGACGCTGCAGTGCGGTTGGAGCGTCTAGCTCTTTTCTTCGGTTTAGACTCAGAGCTAACTTTGGCCGGGTGAGGTATTATGGTGGCCATATTTACCTCCGAGGGAGCGATCTTAGTATTTACAAATTGCGCAATTATTTCAGTCATCCTATCGCAATTTTCATGAGCAAAGATAAACAGTTGACAACTGGAATGACTTGACATGTTTTATGTAAAACCAAATTGTGTCAGCAACTTGGTTTGTCTGTCTCACTTCTTAGACGAATTTGCCTGCACATTGAGGATAGTACGGTCTAATGCAGCTAGCACAGGTAATACGTATCTCAAGGATTTTACTGCAATTGTCTGTGCAACATAGGCGACGTGGAATCAATGGAATGCTAGTCGTCCTCTTATTGTTTACAGCAAGACATCTCAAAGTGCTCACCTTGTTGAGTGTACTTTGCGCTCGGGGTGACGCACGAATAGATCAGAACATGCACACGAACTGAGAGTTGTTCAACCGCACCAAGGTCAGTCGGTAGAGGCAGATGGAAGTCGTAACGCGCAGACTGTCGGATTCAGCGATCAATCGACTCGCAGTGGCACGCACGCACCCACACAAAGCGGCAGTGTGTGGTAAGCGGCCTGCCATAAGTGACGATGCAAGTGGAGCGCTGATAAGCGTCCCTAGAGCTGCTCAGTTGATGAGCGGAGCAAAAGGGCTGTAACTTTGTTAAGCTGCAGGGATGGTTCCCGCGTAGTTTGGGAGCCCTCAGCTTCTTCTTCCGAATGAGACCCAAATCTTTTCCTGAAAACCGATCTCATGTAGTTACACAAGTGGAATTCGGCAAAGAATGTGCCGAAAACGGGGAACTGGATTAAGAGTATAATCCACACAGGTTATATTCAGGATTTGGGAAGCACTGAGTAGAGCTCGTCGAACTGGTTCTAACGAGCGCAAGCACAATATTGTGTGGGGAGAATTAGAGTGGCCACAGAGGTCAAAGCGAGAGCCGAGTTAAAGTTCGGCCGCACGGTAAGTTCCCCGATATCTTGGGTTATTACCTGGTTGTGCAGAGGGTAGCTGGGAATTACATCTTTTAAACATACAGTGGCCTGATGAAGCATTTGTGTCAAATGCTAAACGTTGTGTATCATCGTAAATACATTAACCGGTCGTTCACCAAGTTTTCTGAAATGATGACTTCCCGATCGGTTCCAAATACGTTCCAAGATATTGAATACCGTGAAATGCATGCCTTCAGAGAAGCTATTTTCATCCGTGCACATGAAAGCTGCCTAAAAAGAGAATGTAAATATGCGACTCGCTCAAAGCAAACTGAAGAGCTCGGGTAATTGTGGAGTAATTATCACACCTAGAGTTTGATGAACGGCATATCACCACTATAAGGCATGAGTCTTTGTTCCGCAACCATAACTGGCACCAAAGCGAATCTGTGGCAAGGATCTCTGGGTCGCCAATAAGTTCACATCGGAGGTTAGCTTTATGGTGCAGAATTACGCCGTCACCACTTCCAGCTCTGTCATTCCGAGGCAACGACCTATCAGTTAGATTGACCTTAGAATCTGCTATCTCAAGGCTTAACCGGGTCTCCGTAATCATATCGAGTGCCCGCAGTTGTGACTCCTGGCATTATCCATATTCGGTGAACTTAATTGGAAGACCTTATGCGTTATTGTGCAAATATAATAGTGATTTTGCTGTTAGCAGTGTGTGAATGGACAACACGTTTATGTTAGTCGGCATAAGCCACTAGCAATCATGGGTTCGATCCTCCGTAGAGGACCCAAGGATGCGCACCACTGACGAGCCCCAATAGGGCGATACGGCCGACTGGTGCTTTTCCGGATAGGTAGTTGACTTATCTGAATTGTCGGCTGGCTGCGACGAACAAAAATAAACATATGTCTTATTACCGACAGTGTGGTATGTGCCTAAAAAGGCCTGATTATAATAATACAGACGCGTATGATGAATAATCGAACACGAATGTTACAATCTAACCAACACCTACTGGAGTTATGTTGCATGTATATTTGTAAGTACTTAGCTGAGTAATCAAGTTGCGTGCATTTGTTATTGTACTGCTGTAGTTTGGTTGTGTTCGGGGAATTTGCCAACATAGGAAGAGATCAAATGACATATTTGAAGTGGCTAACTTTCTTGCATGCGAGATCCTCCGGAAAGGCCGTAGGTAGTGACTTTATTGAGTGGCGAGTAATATGCGCCACGTCACAGTGTTGTTATCAGATAGTTGTGAAATTTATACTGTGAACGTTTACCAGGCGAAAACCTACCACGTCCCGGAACACTGCAGCCGAAACATTTGCTGGGACAGGATTACCCTGGACCACCCGATGTCCCCAAGTGGAGATTGTTCGGCCAGCTCGTCCGGATGTTGCGCGGATGTAGCAAAACTGCCCGTGGTCATGCGTTTGAGTTTCGTGATCAGAACAGCCCAGTTGTTCAGGAACACCATGACGAATACGGTTTTCTTGCTTACGTTCCTAGAATGACCGCCATGGTTTACTTTTTCCTTTGGCCGCCCTTTCTAAGGAATATCTGATATTACGCTTACCCTGTTCCATGAGTTGCGAAGATGAACTGCTGATAGTACGATTGTCTCTGTCTCCCCGGTTAGGTTCAAGGTTACTCGAGGAAATGGGGTTCTGCGTAGCGCACTGATGTTGGGTGACTCGCTACGAATCGTAGCGTGGCTCCACCCGAATAGCAATCCCATCGCTGATGGAATTCCACTAGTTGCGATCACCTATCAACCTGACATTTATTGTGCCAGGTTTGGACTCAGAAACGTTAGTGCACACGATCGTTAAGACACTGTGGCTCTGCTTAGCGAATCTAAGCTTGAGTATTGTGGCTAGTAACTTGAATCGTTTGGCCGCTACTATAGAATGCTGTGTAAACGGCGTCGCATCGCTCATGCTTTGTTCAGAAAATGGACCGATGGTTGTCTCTTTGGGTGTTTATATCGACGCCATCGGCACCAATTTTACCGGTTCTGAACTGCTCGTTATGCGACCAACTAATGAGATTTTACATCTAGGCATGAGTTAATAGCAGTCATCGTGGATGTGGCTTGTCTACTTCAAGGATGAGTAATTGTCAGTGTAGGTGGCGCAGCTGCCGTTGGCCGGCTAGTAAGGCTTTTGTCTTTGAATTAGGAACAGAGCTCTGAGAGTTTTGCTGTAGCACAAGATCAGTGTTGTTAGATTACAATAGCAGATCCCTGAAACTCGTCATCTGTTGGACGGTTTCAGTCAGCTTTTTACACAAATTCATGAGCGATATTGCACACTTGACTGTTGGGATTGCTCTGCATGTTTGGCGAAACCAGAGAGAATCAGACAGGTTGATGTGTCTCTTATATTTTATCTGACTTTAACCAGCACTGCGGATGTGGAACGGATGGCCGCAAAATGCACAAATAGCGCCTATTTTGACTAGGCGCGCAATTTCTGCTCACCACGTTTGCGGTTAGGTTGTTGCATACGATGGCTGCTTTTGTCTGGTCACGATAGGTGGATAGCGAGTGACGCTTGAGCTTTTTTGTTCGAGTCGCACTCTTGACGTAGTTTACAGTTGGTTAATATGCCACAAGGAGAACACATGTACCCGGGTTTGGCAAGCTTTTTATCCACACTGTTTCCTGTAGGACAAAGCCGTTGGGATTGGGTTGAGGTGGGTGGACTGTAGCGAGAAATAGAGGTGATGGGCGAATGAACTAAAACCACAGGTTGAGTGGTAGCTGCGTTAGAAATGATCCTATGCATGTACTTCTAGGACCACCGGATAGCGCGAAGAATCCTTGATCGATCACAGTGTCGTAGCAGTAAGAAGTTGAAAAAACCGGGTTGGCGTGTCTGGATAGAAGTACAAATCACTTTCCTTAGGAAATAGTTCCGTAAAAGTATGCCCACTGAAGACGGGCATTTAATCCTATTCAAATGAGTTTATGATGGCTGCGCTAGGTGAAGGGATAAAGTGTAACTCTGTGACAGAGGAACGCATGTTTACTATGCAACCAGTCAGGGCATGCAATCATTCGGTTCAAACTGAGATCATGCAAACCTTTCGTAATGCAGTCATTTTATCTGCAAGTAAATCAGAAGCGGAGTTGACTGCGCAGCTTTGAAAGATAGGGTCTTAAGGATGCCATATTCTTGGCGCAGGCCGGAAGTGTGTCTTCCTCTAGCGCAGATCAGTTGCACTGGTTGTTGGATATCCGCGCCAAACCACCTGCGTTGTAAGCATCCGCGTGGGCTTGACGCGGTGTTGAGAAAAACCACGTATGCTGTAACTGACAAATCACAATCCGTTGGATTTCACCGAAGCGTGCACTAAGTCCCTACATTTTCCTTGTTTCGGACTGGGACTGACACTTAGCAGCTGATATTTTACAATTGATTGGTTGGACTGTCGATCGCTTCGTTTAAAAACGCTTAGTCGGTCGCGTAATTGTTTTGACTTAAGTTAATTAATGCCGGCATTTAGTCTTGTTTGGGTGTTCGATTTAAGATTTGATAACAGAACTTGTGTACCTTTGTGGTGGTCACTGTCAAATTCAGTATATAATTTGTTGCTCCAATACTTTGCAAAAATAGCACAGTGACGCACTTATAACCCTGAATTTTGAGTGGATCCGGGAGTCTCTTTGTTGCTTGAAACCACAGTAGATTTGACGGTTACAGTTCTTGACAATCTAGGAATTACCCAGCAATTCTGGGTCTTTATACGGAGCTTGGACTATACCGTCAAGAAGAAAGTCAACACGGAAAAAGGCTGGCAAGTTTGATGAATATAGGTAAATTGTAACCTTTATTACTGCCGCAGACTATCTTAATTTCCGCTCTAGTCCACTGGTTAGTTATATGACTTGGGACAGTAATATAGTTGGTATGGACACCGGTGCCTCGATGATTACGTAAAAGTTAGCAGAATGTAAGAAAAAAAGCAGTTGATGGCTGAAGTGAAAGTGGAGCTTTTTATTCCCTCACTGCTGGGAATGACAGGGTCTGTTAACTGATTGCCAGAACCATGTGATGACGATAAGAAATGTTGCGAAGGACATGGTAATAATTTCGACGGATATTGAGCTTCCCCGAATGAGTACAAACTCTTGCCTTTTGTCGCTGCTCAGTCCTATGGGATCGGTTGTCAACTAAACCACAACAAAATGGAACGAATATTTTGACGGTAATCCTGTTAAGTATTGGAGGTCAATGAAACAATTTGAGTATTTCTTTGAGAAGCGGGTTCAGGATAATGTGCAACGACTGTTTCATTTGTTGTACTAATGTCGAAAGTAGGCGAAGGAAGCTATCAGCAAGTGTGTTATGTTGCCTTCGGAGCAGGCGTACATTCAAGCTAGCAAGATCTTTCGGGATTTATTTGGTCAGACTCGGGTGGTCGCCAGATGACTTATTGGAAGAACTGTGTATAGTATTGTATGGATTCAGATGTTTAATATTACAAACATTCAAAATGACAAAAAGAGAGCCAAATTGGCGTGTGAAAAACAAACTAAAAATATTTTCTTCCACATTTTGTCAAAAGGTTCCATTCTTCTTGCGGCATATTAGCTGAAGTGTGTTGCTCACATTCAACTAACATGCTACCAAGATTATGACGCGACGACGGTCCCTTATCCGCTGATCGCCATGATTTTATGTTGGCTCTGTGTTTAGTTGATAGATAGACTGCAGATATTACTACTACGATTGATATATTAGTTACGGAGCTAAGGCCGCTTGCCCAAGATGCTGCATCTATTTCTCTTCTATCTCTAAGGATAGCAAATTGTCACATAGCAATAAACCAGATGGGCTATCTCGTTGACCTAGATTGGATTGCAACTGTCCAAAGAATTGTACGGATTTTGCCTAAGCATATGAAAACTAGATGGGCGCGCACAACCGATTGCATCCTGCAAGATAGCAGATAAATCACGTTCAAAGACTTGTCTGAGTTTGTCGCTTCTGAAACCAGCATTATGCGCAGTACATTCGGATGGATATCATCAATGCCTGAGTAAGGCCCGTCTTGTTCCCAAGGTCCGCCCATCCCGTTACGTTGAAGGAATGAGTCTAGCATCAATCAGTTGCCAAATTCAGATTGGAACCAAATTCAGCTTGTCTTGTTCGTGGTGGCCAACATGATACTGCGATGTGTCAAGAATTTCTAGCTTCCACTGTGCTTGTTGAATGGGAAGAAATCAAACAGAACAAAGGAGGTTATAAATGTCTCGGCAGCGGTCATTTGCTGTTTCTTGCACTTCGGATGACAGGTGTAACCACCCGGGTTGCAGGGGTCGTCATCACCCACTAATACACCTGGAGCGCAATAAGGACCCGATGCTAAAATCGAGCAGGTGTTATACTGCTCCTTGATCATGGAAGGAAATACAACTACGCGAAATACCTGTGCATCTACAGGGTGCTCTTACATCCACTGAAAGTTAAAGTTGCGGAATTTTGGGTCGGGTTTAACTTTGGTACATGAATATTTGTTACGTTAAAGTGGAATAGAGTTTTCGCCTGAATCGTTAGGAATTAGGACGATAGCTGTTACGTCGTTGATATACGCAAGCTATGGTGTTTTCCATTTGAGCTCATTAAGTGATGATGATATCATTCATGTTCCTCATGACTACAACATAATGAGTTTGAATTTACAACCAGTCGAAGTTTTTACTAAAACTGTAGTTTGTCACTGGCCTCATCTGTATAGTAGTTTGGTGTTACTCATAAACTTCAGCACCATATTCTCCTGCCATTCATATTTATTGATTCTAACAAGCGAAGTGCAGTGGTTTCTGATTGCTTTGTAATTCTGTCATGTGGTATCACATAAACTTATTGAATGTTGCTTCCAAATCTCATCGCTTCTGTTAATCCATTTACGTGTTCTGTTTCGGATCCAAATTTTTGGTCCGGCGCGATGCTCATAATGGTACAACCTTCGACACTGTTTGCATGACGCAATTAATTTTGACATTCAGTTCATTTCACTCGTCATTCGCTGAAATGTGCGATTGTAGGTCCCGTATAACGGTTGCTGCTAATTTGTGCAACTTAAAATAGTTCGTAATAGTTAGCTGAGTCGCTCCTTCCTTATCAACAATAGTGGCAAAACACACAACTACTGGTTAGGACTGAATGGTCGCTACTGCTCAGTGGAGGATCGTGTGCTCCTGGCTCAACCATTAAGTATTCATTAGTCAGGATTAAGTCCAGGATTGATGGCTGGTTTGAACTTCGATGTCTGGATACTCGATGCACATGGTTATACAAAAGTGACATTCATGACTTCAAAGTTTTGATTTAAATGATGGCCCATTAGGGGAAATTGATGCTATTGACGGAACATTAAAGCCGCCCATTATAAGATAGTGGGAGTACTTTTGTGAGGTAGCCCAACAAACGTCCTTCAACTGAATGTTATCGCTGTCTGCTGATGAGTTCGGAGGCCTATAGATAACTGCTAAGAGGCAAGCGCCACGCGTCTTCACTGAAACAACATCTCCACCTACTAGGTGCAGTCGGTAGAATAGTGCGTCGAGAATAACAAGTGAATATTCGGTACGGGCCTCACATTTCAACTAATCTCGATAGTAGAAGGTCAAACCGCCACCACGAGAAGGACAATCATTTAGAGTGACTGATCCTCACTGAGCAATCTCCGGATCAAGTAGGTCGTTTGAAAGCCAAGTTTCAGTAATCGCTATGGTGTTCCAAGTTGTTGTTTCATGTCCATGGCGCCATTCCGAGAGCTTAGAACACAACCCCTGAGTGTTGGTAGCAGCATTGTGTTTGTTGACGCATTAGGAACACAAATATTTCCGGTATGCTGAAGTTTTTGAAACGGTTGTTTCTACCGTTGGCTGATCCGAGACTGACTTATCTGTATCTGAGGTCTGTACTATTTGAAGGAATGGTCTTAACCGTACTTCTGGTAGTCCAATTTTCCTGTTGTCATGCCATGCTTGGATCGCCACTGACACCATTTCGGGCGCAGCCAAGGTGACTTTCACATTTCGAGGCCCACTGCCTTGGTAGTTCGTAGAGGCAATTAGACGGAGGACTAAAAAGCCACGATATTTTGCTTTTCGTAGTGTTCTGTGATGTACCTCTCCTCTTCAATGTTGTGCTTCTGTCGTTCACTACTCTCGTCATGCTTCAATTCTGGCACAACATAAACCACTACCACTTTCTTCTACTCATTCTGACGTGATGAACTAGGGTTGGATTTCCGATTCCGCCTTTCTGCCCATGGCTTGTCAGGAAAATTGCGGGCATTGACAAAAGAGTTCACTAGAATGTGCTTTACTAAAAGAACATCTACCAGGTCGCGTGTGTTGTCAACCGTTACTCGCAGTAACCGTGGTTCCCCTACGTGGGGAAATGATGGTTTTCGTGGAAGGTGTGTAAGGCTAGAAGAAGAGCTTTCAGTCCGAGTACGCAGGTTATTTTAGACCAGCGGTTTTGCTGTTTGGCTTTTCTACCTTTTAGCCATTCCATGGTTGCTTCTGGGACGTTTGAACCTATCACTGACATCGCCGTTCGTTTGCGTATCAATTGTTTGTTCTGTAGTTGCTTGTGAGCTCAAGTTTGTCGAGTGCGAGTGTTCGGCTTGTCTTCCCTGGACGACAGGCCCAGGCTACAGCAAGATTTTTTACGTGGGACGCCGCTAATTTCCTTACATGTATGAGTCACTTTTTGTTGCCCAGCTGTCGACGGAGGTGATCGTGCAAGTTGTGCATAACTGCATGCTCTGGAGCATTACGTGAGACTTGGGAGACCGTTCAAGCGGCCTGATTCACTGCTGTTTTTCACTAACGGTGTTTCCCTTACGCTGGACTGTGCAGCATTGTTGCTAGAGAGTTCTTGGCTTTTAACAGGTCTGGGATTCGGGCTACGTAATACATTAATCTGCAACTCGACACCTGAGACTTTCCCTCCCACTACTCCGATCAGCATTTTTCTGTCGACGTAACAGACAACATCTCACAACCTACCTGTCGATACGCTGTTAATTCCGTTACGTGGTATGTTCACATGTGTTGTGTCGGATGAATTGGCACAAAAGGAAGACGTGATTTTCGAGAGGATCTCGGTTCCTCGCCCGTCTGAGCTGCGATTGACCTTGGGTTTGTTGCTCGCCGGATTCCCGGTCGACAAACTTATCCGGCCCATGAATCAATGGTTGGTATGCACTTTTAGCTTGCGCTGGTCACACCGTTTGGGCTGCCTAAGTTGCCCGCCGCGGTCAGCGGGTTTGGTGCTGGTCCGTCACTAGGCCCACGGGTAGACAAAATCACTCAGGCTTTGGGCGAAGTGTACGTAAAAATATGATGGTAACGCGAGATGAAAAAAATGCATGTATCTATAGTATACAGTGGGGCACAGTAGTTAGTTATATATTATCTGACAGCCTTAAAGAAGCTCTGTCAATTAGTATCCCAAAAATACTGATTAAACTCAAATAAGCAGTTACTCACGTTGGGCTTTGTGAGTAGACTTCTGAAGACTACGTTTG